>LNAC01000937.1:571-32909 GCA_002007465.1 Ailurus styani
GGGACCTGATGATAATCGGTCTCCTGCTCCTCCGCCATCTTGCCGCTCCCCCCTATAGATTCTTTTAAAAAGGAAGTCAGCATAGACATTTTCTGAAAATACCTTAGTTGAGATCCTGTCTGAAAATAACTGAGACTTACTGTTGGGTATTTTTAAAACCGTATCATTCAGACTTAGCTTATTTCTGGATGATTTTTTCCCATGGAGGCACTTGTTTGCCATTATCTGTTAAGAAATTCGTTTTGGGCTTCTTAAGCTTTGGGCTTCAAAGTCTCTTTGAAGAGACTTTCAGGGACTGTCTGTTAAGTTAGCTCTGGTATTGAAGGAGCCACTAAGGGGACCCTCATTAGTAGTATCTTCCCATGCCTTCCGTAAAGTCCAGTGGGTAGATTCGGTTAGAGATTACAACCTCAGAACACTGGGCAGAAACACAAGAAATACTCTAACCCATGATTTAACTTGGTTCGAGAAAGCAGACAGGTGACAACTAGAACATCCTGTGATTTCATTTTCTAAGTTGCCTTGTCCCAACATAGAAAACCCATAGGGGACCCGCCGGGTGTACGGCAGCGCCCCATGCAGTTTACAGACCACGTCCGTCCAGCCCGAAGTCCAGCTAGGGCTAAGCCTGATGTGCTGGGACCAGGACTAGAGCTCTTTGGATTTACATAAGGTGTGATTTACAGAATTTAGTTAACAAAATACAATTTATTTTATTATACCGACTTCTTTACATGTTATCCTTGACTCCTGTTGGATTTTTTCTTTTCCACACTCCAAAACAAATGGTGACTCTACCTTAAAACCATACTCAAAACCTGACAACTCCTCTTCACTTCCATTGTTCACAGTGATCAAATTGAGGCTGTCAGAACAGAAGTCAGATTCCCATCACTCTTCTGCTTCAAAACCTTCCATGACTCCCCTTTCACTTAGAGGAAAAGCCCAAGTCCTCACAGGGGGTCTTCAAGGCCATTCTACATGGTTGGTGTTACCTCTCCAACCTCATGGCTGCTAATGATCACCTGCCCTCCTTCTGCTGCAGCCACATGGTGGCCTTTGGATTACTGCTCCATCTGCCTGGGGAGCTCCCCTTTCTGACACTCACGAGGTGTGCTTCGGGATTACCCAAAATTCATGCTTCTTTCCTGGCTGCCTATTGAAAATTCCAACACTCCCCCTACCCTCTCAACCCCACTTCACTGCCTTTTTTTCCCCTTAGCCCCTATGCCACATATTATACATTTTATTTATCTCACGTATCATCCATTTCCTCCATTAGAATGTAAGGCTTCACGAGTAAGGAGTCTGCTTGTTTTGTCCACTCCTAGAGCTCACGACGTATCTGGATCAAGGAGCGTAAAAGTAAATCTTTGCTGAACGGACAACTTTCTCACCCATTTGTCTTTAAGTTCCTTAGGTTCATGTCTTACTTGTTTGCATTCTTGCACCTAGCACAGTGCCTGTGTTTAGGTTCTTAATAAGTGTTTGGTGGATAAATGAAGGATTGTTGAAGTGCCTTCCTGAGAACTCTCAACTGATGGAGCATATAAACATGGAACGATTGCATTTTTTTCTTATTTCTGATTTAAAAAGTTCTCTGTTGAACTTGGTTTTAAACACCTTAGCCAAGGTTATTCCTGTCAATGTGATTATCAGGACAGTCTTATTTGAGTATTTCAGAGTGTTCATTTTAAAACTTCATTCTTAAACTTCATCTAAAGCTTTTCTCTTCCCTTTTCTCTGGCACTGTCTACGTGCTACCTGAAAATTGAGTGTATGTGAACTTTATTACACACTCTTTCTTCTTCCTTTTCCTTTTGGACATTCCTTCTCCTATCTCATCAAACCCCAGACTCTCACAGTGCTTACTGCAGCCAACTAAGCGGGAAGGAGGAAGCAACTCTGCTCCCCTGACTGGTCACGGAGTCATGGTTTACAGCACCTTTTCTTAGACTTTTACACATATATGAATCTCCTACAAGTCTTGATAAAAAAGCAGATTCTGATTCAGAAGGATGAGAATGAGTCCTGAGACTCTGCTTTGCTAATAACTCCCGGAGATGCCAATACTGCCTGACAGAGGGTAACACTTGAGTGGCAAGAGATTGAGGAGTCCTCTGCTCATTTTTATTTAGCCATTTCTGTCTGATGCTGGTGGCCTCTGCTGCTATGGCTGACTCTGCGTAGGGACTATTGGTGGCTTGTAGGGGTCTCAGTTTGGCTTCATTTTGGGCCTTGCGCTGCTGCCAGGGAGTAAAAGTTCTAAACATTTATCCAGGTTGGCTGCCTGGGCAGCTCCCAGACCTCCTGCCTCTTGGGTGATCTCTTTCTCATCTTCTTATGGAGCCAAGGAATGAGAGGGATGAGAGTACATATCCTCTATGGGTCATGGAGAACTAGGACTGGGGAGTGGTTGGCCCTTCCTTCTAGACACATCACAGAATGGTCTCATCAAACCTTCAGATGTGGCCTCCTACTTCTGGTATCTCCTAACATGGGAACAGACGTTACACAACCCTTTGTTCTTCCCCAGATTGGGGAAGAGACTGTAAAGTCAAATATGCCATAAGTCCATTCTCTGATAACAGCCTCCACCTTGAGAATGGTCTCACCAGGCTTGACTTCTGTACTGGGATGAATGTAGAGCTCTAGACTCTGCAGCACAGTGAGGATCTAGCTAGGAAGTGATGTGTTTCTGCAGGCACCCTGCTCTCCTTTAGGGATTTTCTCAGAACTTCCCTCACTTGCTTTTTGGGAGGAAAACTTCCCTCTACTCCTACCCCAAGAAGGTGGGGGACTGGCACCCTTCTCAAGACACTTGACCCTCAAACCTCTTCTGTCATCTTCTTCTAATAGGATCTGTTAGTGGCCCCATCGCATAGACTTTGCCTCCATTTTTGGTTCCTCTTTTTCTGCCTTTTTCCCTCAGGCTTCAGCGTGGACTCCAAATTTAAAACCGCAGTGGAGGATGGAGGTCTCAGGAAGCAAGGACCCAGAGATGGGTAGGGAATGATGATCCATCCCCCTTGGTCCCTGCCCCAAGGATGAAACAACAGGATAATAAAGGGTTGCAAATATTATGTTGTTAATCATTGTTTGCTCATTAGAGTATTACTACGAAATCCAAAATTTAATTTCAGTTCTATACAGGATATCTTGAAGTTACAAGTGAGTTGCACTGGGTCAAAATGAACCTACACAGATTTAAAGATAGATTTTTAAAAATTATTATGCAAAAGTTTTCCTTGAGCTCAGAAGCCTTATCATGCCATAGTTGCAATAGTAAAAACAACTGATACTTATTGAGTAAAGCTACATATTAGTTACTGTATCAGACATTTTAAATATACTTAGCCGTTTAACCTTGAAAATATATGCCATAAGTAGCATCCTGGTCCCCATTTAACAGATAAGGACACTGAGGCTTTATGAGTTTCAGTGACTTGCCCAAAGTCACACAGTTTGTGAGCATCAAACCTAGGATTCATGCCCCTGTTTGCAGTCCCAGTAAATGGAAAAATATAGGCTTGACCTAGCTACCCTTGCAACTAGCTAAATATCTGTAAATTAGGTAGATAATGAAAATTAGTGCTAGAAGAAAGGTCTGATCTGATTCCACTAGACTCACTCAATCATTCTTGGATAAGGAAATTCCATCCAAGTGAGATAAATAGTTTTCTCTAAGGTGACACACCACCAGCAGTAGCAAAGCCTTGCTCATTCTACCTCAATGCTTAAACATTTGTATTGAGAAGGAGAGAAGAAAAAGAAAAGTTTATAGTCCCAGGGAGTTTCACTCCTAAAAGGTATTATGGTGAATTTTTAATGAAGATTTTATTTACTTATTTGCAAAAGAGAGAGAACGTAGGCAGGGTGGGGCAGGTGGCAGAGAGAGAGAGGGAGAAGCAGACTCCCACTGAGCAGGGAGCCTGATGGAGAGAGCGCCATCCCAGGACCCTGAGATCACGACCTGAGCTGGAGGCAGATGCTTAACCAACTGAGCCCCCCAGGTGCCCCTGAATTATTTTTGATAGTGCAGAATCCTTCTATGAAGAAAATAACTCACCCCTATTTGTATCTTTTTTGTTTTCCCCATTTTGAACCTAATGGATTCATCATATACTTCAATATTTATTCATGGAAACAAGGATCATTAGCGCGTGAATTATCCATAAAAGTTTACATTAAAGTATGGGTTGTCCAAACCTTTCTTTCTTCAAAACCTTGAGCATGTAAACCTATGAGAATTCACATGGCTTAAAGTAGTCATGAATTAAGCCGAGATTTGGCTCCAAGTGTTGCCAAATGGTTTCTGTGTCTATGAGCATTGTAGATTAACAAGGTGCAAATCAGGTTAAACCAACAAGCCCACTCTTTCAGAGTCCAGCTTTGTTTATTCTCCCCTGTTGGCAAGAAAACTGGAGTGAAACTACTGCATGTGTGTGAAGTAGACAGGCATTGTGAGCATGTGGTAACATGAGCCTTCTCTCTCAGACCATTAATGCAGATTGGAATAAGCAAAGAAAGGGGAGCCGATAGCAATTGTCGCAGCGATTTTGAATTCGTTGCAAATATAGTCGAATAAGAGATCTTAGAACTTCCGCCAACTTATCTTGCTGCAGCAGGTGGTAGCTGTACTTGATCATGCCTGCGGCCTGAACACGAGAATGCCCAGGTCTAAGAAAACAGAAAAATTCGAACTGATTTAACAAATTAGAAAGTGATAACTCACATTATCAAATAATTTTTCATTTTGTATAATATTATGGTATTTAAGTTCCTAATAAGCCTTTTCAGGGCTGCTAACATAATTTTTAGAAAATTAAAATTATGACTTAAATGCAAATATTAAATGAACACATATCAAAGATTTTATTCACATTTATTAGTGAAGGAATTGGGAAGATGTTAAGACTGGGTCAGAGAGCATTTGAAGACTTAAGATATTTATAGGCAATTTAATAAAGGAATGTTAGGAGATTACTGAACTATATACAAAAAAACTAGTTAACATCTTACAGGGCAATAACTATAACCTTTGGGATTATCTGTTCCACAAAACACATTATTTGCATCTCTACTAGACAAAAATCTATATAGTTCATGGTAACATCATTAAATTTGGGATCTTTAATCAGCAGTAAATAGCAATTTTTTAAAAGATTTTATTTATTTGTCAGAGACAGAATGGGGGGGCGGCAGGCAGAGGGAGAGGCAGGCTCCCCACAAAACAAAGAGCCTGATGCAGGACTCCATCCCAGGACCCCGGGATCATGACCTGAGCCGAAGGCAGATGCTTAATTGACTGAGCCACCCAGGTGTCCCAGTAAATAATGAATTAAATAATCACATCTCCTAGATAATCCTTGGATGGGCCTTCAGCCATATGATACTGACAGGACTTGTCATCTACCCCCCCCCCTTTTTCCAGTTTTGGATACTTTTCTTTCACAAGGCATTTAATTTTTAATAATTGTATGGTTTTTTGTAATATAGGCATACAATAAATATGTATGTAATTATATGGAAATGGAACTCAAATTATTAGATAAAATAAAAGTTATGCATAGAAGAATGGAGAGTACTTAGAGGAACCCTTTGAGATGAGGCAGCATGGTTTGAAGACCCCCTTGGATTTACTATTTTTTATCAAATGCTCCCTGTGTGTCAGGCATGACATTAGATGNATTTAATTTTTAATAATTGTATGGTTTTTTGTATTATAGGCATACAATAAATATGTATGTAATTATATGGAAATGGAACTCAAATTATTAGATAAAATAAAAGTTATGCATAGAAGAATGGAGAGTACTTAGAGGAACCCTTTGAGATGAGGCAGCATGGTTTGAAGACCCCCTTGGATTTACTATTTTTTATCAAATGCTCCCTGTGTGTCAGGCATGACATTAGATGCTTCTTCACAAGTACTATATCTAATACTCGTGTAATGACCCTGAAAGTAAATGTTATGAGGAGACAACTGATGGTAAGGGAGCTAAACAACTTACCTGAGGTCATATAGCTAACTAGGTAAAAGAGCCATGGTCTAAACACTTGATTGTTGGGCTCTAAAATTGTGCTTTATAANTTATCAAATGCTCCCTGTGTGTCAGGCATGACATTAGATGCTTCTTCACAAGTACTATATCTAATACTCGTGTAATGACCCTGAAAGTAAATGTTATGAGGAGACAACTGATGGTAAGGGAGCTAAACAACTTACCTGAGGTCATATAGCTAACTAGGTAAAAGAGCCATGGTCTAAACACTTGATTGTTGGGCTCTAAAATTGTGCTTTATAAAGGTTACTCCATGTTCTGCCATTGTTGGCATTTCATTATGGGGGTAAAGATCTTAACATTTCCACATTTAATTTTTTATCTTATTTTATTTAAATTCAATTAATTAACATACAGTATATCATCAGTTTCAGAGGTAGAGTTCAGTGATTCATCAGTTGCATATAACAGCCAGTGCTCATTCCATCAAGTGCCCTCCTTAATGTCCGTCACCCAGTTACCCCATCCCCTCACCCACCTCCCCTCTAGCAACCCTCAGTTTGTTTCCTATGGTTAAGAGTCTCTTATGGTTTGTCTCCTTCTCTGATTTCATCTTATTTTTCCCTCCCTTCCTCTGTGATCCTCTGTTTTGTTTCTTAAATTCTATATGAGTGAAACCATACAGTTGTTTTTCTCTGATTTATTTCACTTGGCATAATACCCTTCCATTCCATCCATGTGGTTGCAAATGGTAAGATTTCATCCTTTTTGGTGGCTGAGTAATATTCCAGTGTGTATATATACCACATCTTCTCTGTCTGTTCATCTGTCGATGGACATCGGGGCTCTTTCCATAGTTTAGCTATTGTGGACATTCCTGCTATAAACGTTGGGGTTTTAAGCACAAATATTGACTCTTAATACTTGTCTCCATATGAAACCTGAAGCTGATAGTTAATGGAGGTTTGCTGATGGCCACTGTGCAATCGCCTTATCCTCATTGTCTTATTTAATCAGCACGGCAATTCCATGAGGGGGATTGAAAAGCACCTTTAGTTTACAGGCAAAACACAGTGATATTTAACTAGATCACTATTTGTTCTAATGTAGGAATCCCCAAATGTCTGGTAGCATAGTTTATCTGTAAAATAGAGTGTCTTCCCCTTTCAGAGTTTATAATGCACGAGAGACTGTGTAAATATAAGAACACATCGACATTTATAAAACTGGGCAAATATTGAACAGAAACAGTTTAAACAGAGATGTGAATCATGAACCATTAATAGCTTTCCTAAAGCACTGTGAACATTTCATTGAGATAAATGTATCATTGGTAAGTTCTAACTTTTGAAAAAGCATTTGCTTGGTTCATTATTAGGGTGGTGCAGAGACTAGTTCAGTAATTTGGACTTTCTGACTCCTGTCCCTCAATTCAGAAAGTGGTGTCATATATACCCTGATGTACATCCTTCCTTCCTTCCTTCCTTCCTTCCTTCCTTCCTTCCTTCCTTCCTTCCTTCCTTCCTTCCTTTTGCCCTCCTTCCCTTCTTCCTTCCTCCCTCCCTTCCTTCTTCCCTCTTTCTTTCTCTCTTTCCTCCCTCCCTCTTCTCCGTCTTCTCCTCTTCCTCCTCTTTCTCTTCCTTCTTGATCTCTAGGCAAGACAAAATAAGAAACACTCATTTTTCATATTCATATTTCATTTCCTACTTTTTGTAGCTAGTAATCCCAAAGAGTTATCATGTTAATCTATTATGATCCCCTTCCTACATCTTGCCAGAAGAGAACTTTGGAACTCATGGGTAGAGATATGTAGACACCTGTGTTATTGCAGGAAGCTGAGCACCATCTGATTTAAGATTTGTGAGGTTTAAATGAATACATGTGCTAGACATTTGTCTGGCCTTTCTAATCCATTAATTTCAATCTGTATATCTCTTCTACATATCTACTGGTGTGAGAATCTTACTGGATCAGTGCATTGGAGAATCACAGAGTCAAGAAGGACCGTTAGAGATGATCATGTCCAAATTCTCTATCAGTGAAGTTATCTCTTTCACAACACCCCTGCCGTACAATTGTCCAACCATCTGTAATTGTCTATGCCTCCTTGGACTCTAAATGACTAACAAGGTGTTAGTTCTCTGAGGACTGCCATAACAAATGACCACAAACTTGGTGGCTAAAAACAATAGAAATTACTTCTCCCACAGTTCTGGAGACTAGAGTACTGAAATTAAGTGTTGGCAAAGCACCTTTTGCCAAAAGTTTCATATTGTTGAATTAAATCTCAACAAAAATTCTTGTAGATTAACAAAATGAATTGTCCATGGTCATATGAACTTTGGACTGCAAAATCTGGATTCCTTGAAAGTCAGCTGACTCTAGGGCCAGTTCTTTATATTATGCCTTAATTGTAGTCCTCTTCCTTATCACACTCTTTTATTTTTTTATTTATTCATTTGTTTGTAAAGATTTTATTTATTTATTTGACAGAGAGAGATACCATTGATGATGGTATCATTGAGAGATACCATGATGTCATTTATTTGACAGTGAAAGAGGGAACACCAGCAGGGGGAGTGGGAGAGGGAGAAGCAGGCTTTCCTGCAGAGCAGGGAGCCTGATGTGGGGCTCAATCCCAGGACCCTGGGATCATGACCTGAGCCGAAGGCAGATGTTTAACGACTGAACCATCCAGGTGCCTTTTATTTATTTTTTAATTTTTAAAATTTTCAGTTTAAAAAAGGAGGGGTTTTTTTTGTTTTTTGTTTTGTTTGTTTTTGTTTTGAGAGAGAGAGAGAGAGAGAGAGTGCACAAATGGGGGGAGGGCAGAGGGAAAGAGAAAATTTCAATCAGCTTTCACATTCAGCATGAACCCTGATGCGGAGCTTGAGATCATGAGGTCATGACTTGAGCCAAAATCAAGAGTCAGCCCCCTAACTGACTGAGCCACCGAGATGCCCCCTTACCACACTCTTAAATATTTAACCAAACACTTACATATCCTACTTTCTAGTAGTCTCATTCTTAGTTTTATTCTGAAAATCAACTTTTGTACAAATACTCTAGGAGATATATATGAGAATGTTCTTGGCAGCACTATTCACAAGAGCAAAAACCTAGGAAACCTAACAGCCCATTGACAGGAGAGTGGGCATGAGAGTATATTTATTCAATGGAATATTAAACAGGAGTCAAAACTATTGAACAACAGCTTTTAGGATGAAAGCAAACATTAAATATGATATCCTTTTATAAAGTAAGCAATAAAATTAAATTAAAACTCTACTTATGCTTATTTGAAGGTGAGATCTAATTATGAAAGATGAAAGGAAGCGATAGATAAACACAAGATACAAGATGGTGGTTTAAATTGAGTGCAATAGGGAAATACATGGTAATGAACACATAGTGGTATCCAGTTAATATTGCTGTGTAACAAACCACCCAAAACTTAGTGTTATAAAACAATTATTTAATAATGTTCACAGATTCTATGCATCAGAGATTGGGACAAGAAACAGTGGGGATATCTTATGTTTGCTTCATGATGTCTGATCCTCAACTGAGAAGACTGGAAGGATGGGCTGAGTTTTTGGCAGTTGGGAAATGGAATCATCTGGGGATGTCTAACTGTTGATGTTGGCTAATGGCTGGAAAACCTATTCGTGGCCTCTCCACATGGATTCTCAGTGTGGGCTAATTCGAGCTTCTTCATAGCATAATGGTTGCATCCCAAGAGCAAGCATCCAAAGGGAGGAAAGCAAAAGTGCATGTCATCTTTATGATCTAGTGTAGTTGTGTAGTGTCACTTTTGCCAAATGTTACTGTTCAAGGAAGTTACAATGGTCCAGTTTCAAGAGGAGGATACAAAGACTTCCCCACTCCACCAATAGAATTCCAATATCACATTTTAAGAACAGGAGCTATTTTTTTTGGTGGTCATCTCCCAGAGATACCTTGTGGCCACTGCCAGAAGTGTAAGTAAGTTATTGCCAAGTTCTTATTTTCTTTTAGGGTGGTGGGTTCATGGGATCTTGCTACATCATTAAAAACAGACAATCAAGCGTAAAAATAAGTAATTAAGAACATGTGTGAATTAGTGAAGAGAATGTGTCTTAAACCAAGTATTATGATTACTATACTTTTGTGTCCTTGAAGTCCAATAAATAAATAAAAACAAACCTGAAGCTTGTATTCATCTCCCTCAACTTGGATACCCCAAATACCTTAAATGTTCCTCATCTGATGTTCCTTTATTTATTTTTTTTAAGGTTTTATTTATTTATTTGACACAGAGAGAGAGATTACAAGTAGGCAGAGAGGCAGGCAGAGACACAGGGAGAGGAGGAGGCAGGCTCCCCGCTGAGCGGAGAGCCCAATGAGGGCCTCGATCCCAGGACGCTGAGATCATGACCTGAGCCGAAAGCAGAGGCTTTAACCCACTGAGCCACCCAGGCGCCCTCTGATGTTCCTTTAAATCTTCTCACCGTCTTGGTCATGCTCTTCTCAACATTCTCCATTTAATCAGCATTTCTGCTAAAGTGTCATAATGGGAGGGCAAAAACGTAATCTATCTAATGCAGAATACAGTGGACCATTTACTCTTATAATCTGTATAGAATATTTCTATTAATACTAAGATTTACATTAAATTTTTTAGTAGCCATCTCACATCATCGGCTCATACTGAGCTGAGGTCAGTTGAAAACTTTGCATTGTTTTTCTCATGCCATGCCATACCATACCATGTTTTTCACATCACTGAATCCAGATTCTCTCATCTTGAATTTTTAAATTATTTTCCTAAATCTGAAACAGTCATCTACATTTCTCTTTGTTAAATTTTAAATAGATTGCTTTCAGTCCATTTTTCAGAACTTTGAAACAAAGTAGAATCTCCATTGTATTATCTAGTGTGTTAGGTGTCCTCACCAATTTTGTAACGTTCACACATTTGATTAGTATGCTGGTTATGTTTTGTTCTAAGTTGATCAGAGCAGGGCAAAGACTAAAACCCTGGTGGGTTCAGGATGACGTGATTTGTTTTTAGTGAATACAGGCACTTTCTTTTTTTTTTTTTTTTTAAAAGATTTTATTTATTTATTTGAGAGAGAGGGAGGGAGAGAGTGAGCATGAGCTGGAGGAGGGGTGGAAGGAAGGGAGAAGCAGACTCCCCTTCTGAGCAGGGAGCCTGACTCCGGGGCTTAGGGCTCGGGGCTCCATCCCAGGAGTCTGAGCTGAAGGCAGACACTTAACTCCTTAACCGACTGAGCCACCCAGGCAGGTGCCTCCACACTCTTCTTCTTTTTAAAGGGTAAACAATTCATTGACATATTTCTCATTTCAAGAGAAGGTAGATGTTATACTTGCCAGTCTATGGTTTTCAGAGTCTATTTGAATTGATTTCCTCATTCATTCATTCATTCATTCACTCATTCATTCATTTTACAGGCACTATACTAGGTAAGATGCAATAAAAGTAAATAAGTAAAAAAAAAGTAAATAAGATGTTGCCTTTAACTTCAAAGACCTTGTATTTTGTTTCTTCTGCTCCCCACTCCTTTGGAAATCAGGGTTTTGGGTATCCTAGGTCTTCTGGCACAGCTCCATCATTTCCCTTAAAGTGCTTGAAATGGGATCAGATTTATGAATGTTATATCGGGAAGATGAGGATAGGGTAAGAGGGCAGGAAATTACCACCTTACTGAGCAAGTCTTTGTGGAGAAGATAGAATTTCAGGAAGTCTTAAAACATGTGATGAATTTTGTTTAAATCTTGACTGAATTTTGTTAGATTTGACATAATACAGAAATATAGTAGAACTTAGAACTAATTATTAACTTGGCCTGAACCACATGGTAAATGTAAACATTTTTACTGCTGTTGGAATAGATCTTAGAATGTGAGGACAAGCATGCATCTCTTACTAAAACTAGTTTTCTTGAAAAAGGAATTAACCTTATTAAATTTCCCACTGAAAGTTTTATTTTGCTATTCTGGATATGCATGTAATACTAGGCTCAAAAACTTCTGGAAACAGTGTCTCAGGCATTGAAGAAACAAAGTTTACACATTTTATTGTAGAACCCACTTTTTTCTTCAAAACAGTTACTTTTGACTGCCTGGTTGTGCTCCATTATTGTGCTAATAATTCCATAGGGGTAAATAAATTGAGATTTTTACTAGAAGTGAGCCAAGTGTAACTCTTCCCAAAACTTAAATGTTAGCATTGTCATTTCACTACCAAGGTGGACTTCATTGCCACTCAAGTTATTCTTTCCACCCCAATTTTGCCCTTTATACAAGGTATCTATGTGTGTGCATTTTGCTGCTGTTTTCTTACTTGTTTGCCCCTTTCCCATTATCCCAGTTTATTCTTTCAGAGTGGAAAGGAAGAAAAAAGATTGTCATGGTTCCCTTCCCTGGTTTTGTTGTTTCTCTTCTCAAAGACTCATATTGGCCAAATTGAAGGTGGTGAGAAGCATTGAATTTGGGATGGCTTTAGTGACAAAGAGGTTTTTTTTTTTAATGAAGATTTTTATTTATTTATTTGTTTTACACAGAGAGAGAGAGAGAGAGAGGGAGGGAGGGAGGGAGAAAGCAAGCAAAAGCAGGGGCAGCGGCAGGCAGGGGAGAGGCAAGCTCACAACCAAGCAAGAGGCCCCCCAGATGTGGGGCTCGATGCCAGCACCCTGGGACCATGACCCTACCCAAAGCAGCCCCTTAAATGACTTAGCCACCCCAGTGCCCCAACAAAGTGGTTTTTCTTAGGGCTTCTTAGAAGCAATCAGTCATTGAGAGATTCTTAAAGAGAAAGGAAAGAAAAGTAATATAAAGAAGGTAGAAATGGTGAGGCTGTAGAAAGTGTCGCCACACATTCAAGAATATTTCTTCAATTACTGTGCTATTAAATAAAGTCCTGGGATGACTTCTCTATCTCCAAAAGAAAGACTACTCTTTTTAAAAATTTTTTAAAGATTATTTATTTATTTATTTGACAGAGAGAGAGAGAGAGAGAGAGAGAGAGAGATCACAGGTAGGCAGAGAGGCAGGCAGAGAGAGGAGGAAGCAGGCTCCCTGCTGAAGCAGGGAGCTCGATTCCGGCCTTGATCCCAGGACCCTGAGATCATGACCTGAGCCAAAGGCAGAGGCTTTAACCCACTGAGCCACCCAGGTGCCCTTAAAATTTTTTAAAGATTTTATTTATTTTTCTGAGAGACACTGAGAGAGCATGAGCGGGGGGAGGGGGAGAGGAAGAGGGAGAAGCGACTCCTGGCTGAGTAGGGAGCCCCATGCAGGACTTGATCCCAGGACCCCAGGATCATGACCTGAGCCGAAGGCAGACACGTAGCTGACTGAGCCACCTAGGCATCCCAAAGGTCTTCTTTTAATATTATTTCTTTTCTCTGTTTTTTGTGGGGAAAGAGGGTTAGGAGATGTAGGGAGCAGAGGCAGGGCTGGGGGGATGTTGGAGAAGGAAAGGACAGCAAGGAAGTAGGGATAGGAAGGGGAGGTGGAGGGAGGATGCCTTGTATATCCGTAAAACTGAAATTAGATTTCTTATTAAATTCCAAACTTGGGGCGCCTGTGTGGCTCAGATGGTGAAGCGTCTGCCTTCGGCTCAGGTCGTGATCCTCAGGTCCTAGGCTAGAGCCCTGTGACAGGCTCCCCGCTCAGTGGGGAGTCTGCTTCTCCCTCTGCCGCTTCTCCCTGTTTATGCACACGCTCTTTCTCCCTCTCTCTCTCTCTCTCAAATAAATAAATAAATCTTAAAAAAACATTCCAAACTTGAAGGCAATTTGGGGGAATATATTGATGGCTAATACCATATCACACATTATGGTGTTGGGTATTGTAAGGCAAATTCAGAACTTCTGAAATTCTTTCTATTCTATGATAGAGAAGGAAGATGGACAATGGCTTTGAACTGGCTGCTTTACTTGGTCAATGGGAAGATGAGCGGAGAAAAGCAGGGCATATTGGCAAATTATGATTCATTGATTTATAAATTGTTGTTTACTAAAATTAAATATATACTTCCTTTAGGACATAGCATGAGCTTATACACTTGAAAGATGACATTTGTTTTTCAGAAAACCTCTTAGGGAAGTTGATACATACATTTATTGTTGATATATTGACTATGGTAAAATTATGGTAGTAAAGCTCCTATTTTATAACCTGCTCTTTTCAAGTGATTCATCATCTGTTGCCCGTGAGTAGATACACTGTTTATATTTAATTTTCTTATCCCGTGTTTTTATCCTTACTTTATTTAGTCTTTAACTTAGCCTCAGAAGTTTCCCATTGTTGACTGAGGTTTTTAAGACAAGAAACAATTATTATTATTTTTCCAAAGGAAATTAACACAGAGGGGTACTTATCTTGTCTTTACCCTTTTTCCAAACAATGAGTCCATTTGAAAATCTGTTGAAAGTATGAGACTTCTCTTCCTAAAATATATATGCCCAATTTTGCCTATAATTTCAGGGGGATAAAATTTCCTTAAAGGCACAGGGGTCCCAGCTTCACACACTTTATTTGGGATGTGGGGCAGCAAGAGTAAGAGTGAATTATATTGTTAGGGACTAGACATAGAGATAATCTGGTACAGGAACAGCTGCAGACAGGTGTTGTACATTTTTGCACAGAATATTCCTTGGTGGTGTGGGAGCTTCTTTAATTAAAATATCATGAGAACAGCTGGCCGCCCACTAGCACTGGCAACACAACAAGAATGTCAATAAATGCATCACAGAAGAAAACTTCCAGCTACAGCTGTTTCTAATGGAGACTCTGAGTCTGTAGCCCTACAGACAAGAGTTTCAACTTTTCCATTCTGCTCACACTTGCTGTAGCATCTTTAATGTTGAAAATAAACTGAGAACTTCCCCAGAATTGTTAAAAATACCACCAAGGGCATTTAGGCTTTGTAAAACGCTGGAAAAGTAGTTAATTCCAAACAACTCATCACATGTCTCCTTGTGAGTCACTGAGCAAACAAAAAAATGAGCTCCAGGACTCATGACTCGGTTGTCTCCTTTAGCTGGTAGACCGCAATCCCATTGGCAGCGTGAGAGGGCTTGGCTCCAGGACGCAATGCCCAAAGTGGAGGGCAGGGAGCACTGGCGAGCACGTCAGGGCAGCTCCCAAGGTGAGCACATGACTCGATGCATCTCAAGTGGGTCAGGAATGATCCTGGGACAAGTCAGAACACGGGGTTTCTGGTTTTATTCCCCACATTTGGCAGTCATCCCTTTCTCCTCTCGGTTTCCTTAGCTTTGAAATGGGACTAAAGTGAGCATTAAGAGAGTAGAGATTGTTTTCAAACCTGCAAATCATTAATCTAATGGAAGGCATTATAATTTCTCCACTTTCACATAATTGGAAAATGACGGTAAGTCAACTATATCCCCCTAGTGCCTTTTCTAGCGTTGGTAACCTACCTTCAAGTCAGAGGAATCTCGAAAGCAGGCACAATGTGGGAACTTCTATCCAGCAGCCCCTCTTATCCATGGATTTGCTTTCTGCAGTTTCAGTGGAGAGTGGTCAACTGTAGTTTGGAACCAGGTAACCCTCCTTTTGAGGAATCCTCAGGTCAGCAGCAGCCACAACATGCCTGCGTCATTCCCTTCGTGTCATCTCATCACGTAGGCATTTTATTGTCTCACATCATCACAAGAAGGGTGAGTACAGTACAATAAGATGTTTTGAGAGAGAGACCACATTCACATAACTTTTATTCCATATATTGTTTGTTCTGTTTTATTATTAATTATTGCTGTTAATCTCTTATCGTGACTGATTTGCAAATTAAACTCTATCATGGGTAACTATGTACAGGAAAAAGCATAGTATATATTGGGCTTAATACTGTCTTTGGTTTCAGGCACCCCCTGGGGGTCTTGGAATGTATTCCCTGCGAATAAGGAGGGACCACGGTATGCATATTCTTATTCTTGGTGGGATAAGAAGGGCTTGAAAATAGTGTAACTACACAATAGTGTAAGTACAACACATTCCCTTTATTCTTTTCTCAAAATAGAGCTGAGTAAAATTTGTTCTACAGTCTTGACTAAAAAGAAAGAAGTGAACAATTCACCTGAATGGAAAGGGAAGAAGATGAAATTTTTGAAAGCTCATGTGTGCCAGACACCTTACATATTTTATCTCATATAATGCCTACAACCACATAGGAAGAACGTAGCATGTTTCTTATTTTACAGAGAAAGCTGCAGCTTAGCAAGATCAGGTGGCTTTCTTACCACTCAGGTGGGTATCAAATCTAGGGTTTAAATCCAAGTCTGTACAATTCCAAAGCATATATTCTTTCTACGTACCATACTATGGTCTATCCTAAGCATTTTATTGTGAAAGAAGGACAAATTTGATTAAACATAGTAAAAGGAATAGGCCAATTCATTTACCAATTCAATAAGCCTTTCTTAAATACGTATTATATATGGGACACTGCTAAGTACTAGAAATACAAAGATGCAATAAGAGATCATTTGTTCACAACAAAACCTTCTTGAATTCATCTACATTGATCAAAAAAGAGAAATTCACTTAAAAAAAAGATGGAAGCAACTCCCAAACATGATTCATATCTTTTAACTAACAAGGAGCTTCTATTTCATAAAGCCTCTTGATATATTAACATAGGATCATCTAAAATTAAGAGTTTCTTCAAATATCTTGAGATCTCCATCTCCAAACCTCATGCCACATCCGAAGTTTTAACTGGAGTGATTTCATACACCTCTATCATCAGAAGAGAGGCATAGTTGTCTATCATGTGGGCTGACAAAGGCTACTCAAATTTCATAGCTGTCTACTTGGCAGGAGCAAGAGAGTCTTGAATAATTAGATTCAGGTTCCATAAGTTAGGATTAAGATGTCCCTGAATTTTGAACCACTATGCAGTGAGACAGTGTCTGATCATGTCATTTGAGCTATATTTTAAAAAGTATTTCTTTTGGTTGGTGATGACGGTGAGTAACATCACTGCCTAGACATTTTGGACTTTATTTCGGAAGGAATTCCAAATATAACCCGTAAGAAGCAAACTCTAATCTCTTAAGGACAAAATGTATCCCCATCCACTGAGAATAAGGTAAAATGACAAAACACAATAGCTTTTTACTTGAAGGATCTGCCAGCAGAGGGCAATATTAGTTTTCCCACTTAGTTCTTAATACCTCTACAGATCCTAAACCATTAAGTATAAAATAGCTATTTTAGTAGAAACCTTACGTTGCAATCTGTTTTTGTTGTTCTACACAAATAAGACTAGTAACATAGTACAAGCAAAGACAAGGCATAATGTTGATTATTAAAATTCCAACATCTCTGAAAAGAATTAATGAAAACTAGAAAACTCACCAAAGGTCTAGATATTTGTGGATTATAGGTTACCAGCTCTTTATGGTATTTTCCTCGTGTTTAACATATAGATGGTTTTCGGTGACTGTTCATTGGATGACTGAGTAAATTAATGTCGATCAAATATATACATGTGTGGGTTGGGATGGAAGGTGAGGGTAGGATGAAAACTTCTCCCACTTCCCTCTCATTTAGAATGCAATCATTGTTGGGCATGGTTTCTCTGAATCCATTCTCTACTATCTTGGAAAGGAGTTTCTGGGCAATCATAAATCAATGAGCTTAATCTTCACAGCTTTGCATTAGTGGAAGTAAACGTTATTCCTGAATTTTCTGTAGGAGAGTTCCGAGGCTTATTTAAGATTGGTAAATATTGGGTTTATGACAAGGAAGATTAGGTAAATTAAAATATTGTTGATTAATCGCTGGTTGAATTAAATGAGCCACTTGATAGAAATAAAGTCACAAAAACTGAAACTATGATTTTCTTTACGCTGAATTCAGGTGAGAGACAGAACACAAATTGTGAGTCAGTGTGCATCTGGATGTCTCTGAATCTTAGTTTGTCAATTTTGGTGTGCAGTTATTTTATCATTGTTTGTTTTGTTCCTTACATAGGATGATAGCAGCAATGTTGGGAGTTTGAATTAGTTGGCATAATGCCATTTTTTTTCAACATCTGTTAAATATGGTTCTAATTTTATACTCTCTTTCAGCATATAGCTAAATATTTAGCATTAAAAAATGCCCTTTGGAGATGACTGAATGAGTTTTTATGGTTCCAATAATTCATTGTGCATTTGTGTTTAGAAAATCAACTTTAAGGCATAAACTACAAGCCCAGTGGGAAGAAACCTTTTTCTGTGAACTCTTGATGTTTAGTTTTTTTGGCCAGTCTATAAGTCACAGCAAAAGAAATTTGTAGTGTTGCTTTAAATGTAGTACAGAAGATCCTCTCCTGAGAGCCTTGGGATTAGCCTCAGTGTGAGTAGGGTTTTGCTGAAATTTTGTCCATCACATCTCAGCAGAGTTTTCCCACTTGCGTCATTTTTAGGTTCAGCAGCTCAAGTGCCATAAGAAAATAACACCCCTGATCTATCATCAATAAGATGTTCTGTGTAAGTAGTTTTTCTAGAGAAGGATTTAGGTTTATGCTGTCTTGGCACACTCTTGTACCACACTCCTAATGGCCACAAGGCCCCAAGCTGGTTTGGGGCTGGGGTCTGTCACCAATGCCATATCAAATGAAGTGATACAGATGCTGATGGCTTTGGTTTCATTCTATTCTGATTGAAATAGCAGTTGCAATTTATTATAGATCAGGTATTTTTTTTTTAAATCACAAATCTCTTCCACCCTCAGTGTTTCAGTAATAACACTATACTTTCTAAGCTGTGCTTGAGCAGCAATGATTTGCCATATGGCAGCGAGCAACAGTAGCATTATTGCTTTAGGGTACATTTTCAATGTTTATTTATGCTGTATAATGCCTTTAGTCTGATTTCCAATAGGCCCAGTAGAATTTCTTTCAGATGTTCTCTCTTTGAAGTCGAAGACATTACTTTGCTGGTAAAATATACTCACGAATTACCATGAATTATTTAATTCACTTCATTGTATGGATGACAAATGACTAATAAAAATTAAAATGGTTTGGGGGGCTCCTTTTGCTATTTGTTTGATTTTATAAATAACCTTTTTATTTTACAATAGTTTTAGATTTATGGAAAAATAATGCAGATAGAACTTTATTCTCTATACCCAATTTCCCCCTAGTGTTAACGTCTTTCATTGTTATGGTAGATTTTTTTTTTAAACTTCTTTTTTAAAGATTTTATTTATTCATTTGAGAGAGAGAGAGAGACAGAGAGACAAAGAGAGCACAAGTAGGGGGAGAGGCAGAAGCAGACTCCCTGCTGAGCTGGGAGCCCAACACAGGGCTTGATCCCAGGACCTGGAGATCATGACCTGAGCCAAAGACAGATGCCCAACCATCTGAGCCACCCAGGTGCTCCTGTTATGGTAGATTTATTACAACTAGTGAACAAATATTAACTAAACTCCATGTACTTTACTCATATTTGCTCAGTTTTTACCTGGTACTCCTTTCCTGTTCCAGGATCCCATGCAAGACAGTATTTGCACATTAGGATTCTCTAGACTGTGACGAGAAGTCTTGGGAGGATTCTTAGATAGAAGATGACAGATGCTATTCTTATCACATCATATCAAAAGTGTGTGCTGTCAACATGACTTTTCATTGTTGGTGTTAATCTTGATCACCTGGTGGAGTCAACGTTGGCCATGTTTCTCCTTTGTAAAGTTACTTCCCCCCTTTCTTTACGGTATTGTTGAGAGGAAAGTCACTATGTGCAGCCCACAACTAAGGGATAGGTGTTTATCTTCCATCTTTTTGACATGGGGTTATGTATATATATTATTTGGAACTTTTCTGCATAGGAAAACAATCCTCTACTTATTTATTTATTCATTCAGTTACTTATTTGTATCCTAATGGACTCTAGGATATTTATTTCATACTGTGAGATAGAATCAATATTATGTTTTTGCTCAAATTGTTCCAACTTTGGCTACTGGGAGTTTATTCACTTGGCTTCTGTATTCCTTCAACATACCTCACAGTCGTGTGTGTGTGTTTGTGTATCTTTGTTTTGTTTTGCATTTCCTTCATTTATGGCCCTATAAAATGCTCTCAGCTCATCTTGTATGTTCCCTGTCCTAGAGTTAGAATCAGCCATTTCTCCAAGGACTTCTGGTTTCTTTTATTGGAAATTGCTATTAGAAGCCAAGATTTGGGCACTAAGTGTACTCATTGCTATTGACCTGTCATGTTACCTATGATTGTTTCTAGGTTCTCTCAACTGACAGAGCAAGGAAATACATGTGTATATATTAACCTGCATATATATACATTCAGTGTTTATTTTTACATATATTTTATGAAATATTTTACATATTCAGAATGTTTACAATTTTATGTAACAATATTTTATTTGTATTCATTTTATTATAATAAAATTTGTATTTTATCATAATAAAATATGTATTAAACATTGCATATTTATTAATATTACACATTGCATATTACATATATTATTTTATATATGTATCATATATGTATTATGTATATATGTGTATTATATGTGTGTATATGTATATACATATGTGTATATATGTATTATCTATGTATTATATATACATACAGTACAAATATTACTTAATAAAATATTACATGTTTTATTTATATATACATGCATATACATACATACACATGTATATTTGTACAATATACATATATTGCAATATACATACAAATATTATATTATGTACAATATGTACACATTACATATTATGTCAAATAAATATATGTAATGAAATATGTATTTTATTATAAATATTGTATTTATTTTATGTAAATATTATGTAATATCTTACAGATATTTTTACATATAAGTATCTGTAATGAGTCAAACTTGAGTTCAATCTATTTTTTTTTTTTGCATGTTTTCTTTATTTCCCAAAGCAGTAAGAAGGATGTTGAGTTCCATGGGTTATGGATAGTAAAGTTGTATGTTCTGTTGTGAGCTTTGCTCAGCTTGGCTCCTGTCATCTCCCCACCCCAGTTCTCTGTCAGACAATTCAGTCCTCCTGTCCTCCCACACACTCAGACAGTCGGCATTTGTCTGGTATTTCTAGAGACTGGGGAGTCCAGATCGAGGTGCTGGCAGACTGGGTGTCTCCATGAGGGCCACTTACTGGTTCCTGGGCCCCGACATGGTGAAAGCGCCACAAACTTCAGTCCATTCTGAATGTCTCCAACTCTAACCTGTTATCACACTTACCTCCTTTTTACTTATATTTAAAAAAAAAGATTTTTAAGTGAGTATAGGCTGAAAATAAAAAGGAAAGAAAGAAGACTGGTTTTCATGATATATTCCCCTATTTCTTTAAAGGAACCTGGAATTATTTATTACATTTTGATGAATGTATTTTGAATATAACTAAGGTATTTAAATAAAAAATTAAAAGCAGAAAGCTGAATCCAGTTTATTATTATTGAAGCCAGCACCTTTCCCCTTTCATTAATTGGCATAGAAAAAAAATGTGGAAAGTTGTGATCAGCTGTAGTTCTTCTGAAAACAGAAGAAAGAGGCTTAAATTATATTAGAAGAAATATAAGGGGGAAACATTCTGATAAAAAGAGTTGCTAAATGTTGGAATGCAAGATAAGAAGACAAGTTAGAATTTTTCCTCTGTTTTTTAAAATTAGGGCAGATTCCCAGCTATCTAGAATAGTAGGTGTTTTCTGATTTTCAAAGCTCTTTTCCCTCCCTGAATTCTGACACTCTTTACATCTGTAATCAAAACCTTAGTATAGGAAAGTCCCTACTTTGAAGATGTGGGAGGAAGGTGTGCAAAAAGAGAAGAAAGATTTCACTCTTAAAAAGATCTTATTAAAATAAAGGTGAAAATAGAAATTTGGTTTTATCACCATCTGAGCTATAATTTCATACCTTTTCATATTTTTCAGTATCAAGTAAATCCATATTGAAACATTGATCTTCCTCTTTTTCAGAGCCCCTGATGGTTAATAGAAACTGGCCACAGGTACTAATGAATGTTTTCTTCTAATCAATAAGTGAATGGCTGGATATTCACAGCTTTATACCATTCCCTTTTTAAAGAGCCATTTTTTTCAAGTTACTTCCTGCCAAATTGTCCTCACTTCTATAACTCTTTATTTATCTACCTGGAGGTAAGTAAAGATAAGTTTCACATAAACAAGATGGTTTAAAACAAGATGGTTTCAACAATTATTTTGGCACTGTAATGATTAATTTTCTCTACAGAATACTTATTTTCATAAAAAGGTCATAGTTATAAAATTATTTTGCATGGTGACAATGGAGTATATTGAAAAGAGTCCTAAAGACCTAGGTTTTAGGGGCACCTGGGTGGCTCAGTGGGTTAAGCCTCTGCCTTCGGCTCAGGTCATGATCTCAGGGTCCTGGGATCGAGTCCTGCATCGGGCTCCCTGCTCGGCAGGGAACCTGCTTCCTCCTCTCTGCCTGCCTCTCAGCCTACTTGTGATCTCTCTCTCTCTGTCAAATAAATAAATAAAATGTTAAAAAAAAAAGACCTAGGTTTTACTCCTGGCTATACCACTTACTACTGATGTGATCTGGGGCAAGTTGCTTAATGCTCTGAGTTTAATTTGCTCGTCTCTGAAATAGTTAAGAAATACTTATCTTACAAGGTTATCATGACTATTCATGTATGTGAGTTCATCTATGTGCTATGAACAGGGTTAAAGTACTCATTAGATGGCTGTTACTATTATTATCATTATTATTAATCATTATACATTCAGAAGTTCTTTAAACATTGAATTCCTATGGTGTGTTGGGCGTTATGTGCTTATAAAAATGAATCGAACACAGCCCTATTCCCAAGGAATTCATAGCATTGTGGGAAAAATATAAAATTAGTTTGAATTGATAAATAATGAGGGAGAAAGCTCAGAAATAGGCTTAGGGGTAGGAAGAGCTCATTCTAGGCCAAAGAATGCTTGATGCACAAAGCAAAAGAAATCAAGACTATAGTATCTTTTTTTTTTCCTGAAAAGGCCTATACAGTATGGCTATTATTATATTAATGATGAGACTGAAATATACTAGAAAGCCATTACAATTCTCTAAGTTTTATTATTAAATTTTTCAGTTTTATTGTAAAATAATAGGGAAAATGTGAACGGGAAGCAAAAGGAGAATGAAAAAGTGAAGGGGAGGAAGATGTGAGAGCCATGACAGATGATCTAACCTCTTAGTTTGAACTTCATCTTCAGTTTCCTCTTCTGTGAAATGGGGATCATTCCTTGATCGACCTCATAGTTTTGGAATAAGGATTAAAGGTTCATACACGTAAAGCCCTTAAAATAGCGCTTGGGACATAGGAAGTGCCCAGTGATTATTAGCTAATCCATCTGGTGTGGCGGAAGAGGAATGATTACAGGTTCAAAATAGATTGCCAGCATGACTTCAAAAGTCTATGAGATCTTAGACAAGTCACTCTCTGAGCCTCAGTTTCTCTCTGCAAAATGAAGTTCCTAGGGTACAAAAATGATCTCTAAAATCCTTTCCAGCTTTTGAATTGGGATAAAGTTGCAGAAAAGACTGGGTGGATATGGACAAGTTCCTGAATTTATGGGGCCAGAGGCTCCCTATGAGAGAGGACAGAGACCTGAGAGGACCTCTGGAAGGGTCATTAAGGACACATTTTAATTTCTTCAACATTTTTTTCAGAAAGTGAGGTGGAGGTATTCTTGGTTCAGGCTCCTCCCATTAAGTGTTCAGTTAGGCTTTTAATGATTTTTCCCAAGTAGCATGAGGACAGCTTGTAGGTCTCTTGGTCTTTATTTTGGGAGTGGGTGGATCCTTGAGATCCTTATAGCGAAGATCACAATTGAAACACAAACCAGTCACGAGTCCTCGAGAACTAGGACACTGGCTGAGCCAAAAGGGAGGCTCCCTTGGACCAGCTACCAGACACATGGTGCTTGTGTCTTCTCCCACTTGCTGAGAGAGTTTGCTAGTCCTTAGGCAGCTTACTTCCCATTCCATGACAGATGATGGGAATTTCAACTATGGAAGGAGTAGGAGACTAGGCCCCTGGTGCTTTCCTCCTTCTGGGGCTGTCCCCCTTGGTGACCACAGGTTTTGTGGCTTCACAAAGAGTAAAAGCAGAGTGTTACATTCCCGAAGTACACCATGACATAGTTACTCTGTGCTTTCTTCTCTTGACATTAGTACCAAAAGAGAATAAGAATGTAAACATCTGTTTTATATAAGCTAATTCTAGACATTTAACTTGATTAGTGTAAGAGAATATTTGATGTGATTAATTTTCCAGTTACAACACAATGGCTTTCCGTTCTTCTATTGCCTTCTTAAGGGAGACAAGAGAAGAAAAAATAACCTTTTATTTTTTTTTCATTTAATAACAGTGCCAAGTATAACCGTTATGGTTGGTGCAAAAGTAATCTACTTTAAATTCAGTTGTAATAACAAGTCACCTATCCTGTAGAAATGTGCTAAAATAAACATAAAACAATGTTGGGCCTCATTACGCAGAGAACCAGACATCCTGGGAAGGATCATTCATTGAGGATAACATCAAACCATCTAGTGATTTGTAGGAGGCAGTTTACAATAAAGCAGTGTATGTCTATACCACTTTATAGCAATCTTCAGAATTAACTCTTCTAAGTCAATATTTTTCTGAGCTATGATTTATCAGGCCTAGTATGATGAATGTTTCCAATTAGGTGGTGATCACTTGAACTACTTAACCAGCGAGGAGGATCTTCTCTTCGCTAGAGAAGGAAGAAGAATTTCAAGAGAGAAAACTGAATCAGAGAGAGGATTTTAGTATTGACTTTGCTATAAATGGGCCACATTACTTTTATTTTTATTTTTTTTAAAGATTTTATTTATTTATTTGACAGAGAGAGAGAGAGAGAGAGAGAGAGAGAGAGATCACAAGTAGGCAGAGAGGCAGGCAGAGGGAGAGGGGGAAGCAGACTCCCTGGTGAGGAGAGGCCCTGATGTGGGGCTCGATCCCAGGACCCTGAGATCATGAGCTGAGACGAATGCAGAGACTTAACCCACTGAGCCACTCAGGTGCCCCAACACACTACTTTTAAAAAGATGGTACCTTTTAATACTCCCCCCACCACACTCCAAATATAACTTTAGTGATGAAAACCTATATGAAGAGATTTTTGAGAGCTAATTTGCTGACTGTTAGCATGATGCTAGAAATGGTCCATAATCTGCTACATGTCTCCAAAGTTGGCCATTGTTGTACGAATCTGCAGCAGAGCTCATCTCTTTTCCACTTCCATGTCCTGCCTCCCGGGACCTTCTAGGACTTTCTGGAGGAATCTGGAGGTGTGCGGGTGGTATAGGGTAGATCTATGACAGGATAGGTGAGCCAAGCCAGCTCCGGGTAAACCAAAAATTCTTTCACTTTTTCCTCTTGTGCCTGTCTCTGACCCAGAGCCTTTAAAGAGTATTTTTGACTCGTACCTGTTTGGTGCTACTTATGCAGATCTCTTTGTAAAAAGCAACTGAATAATAATAATACTTTTGATATTGTTCTCACAGTCTCTCCTTGTCTGTCTTATCTCTTGCTATTATTTTTAGTTCACACCCTCAAAATCTCCAGCCTAAGGAGAGCTCTGGAAAGCAGTGAGGAGCACTGGCTTGGCAGTTGGCTGCCTGGGTTCAAGCCCTGGTTCTACTGCTCATTAACACTGACCTTTAGACAAATGGCTTAAACTCCCCAAGTTTCAGTTTCCTTAGGTAAAGAATGTTGTTAATATTATTACTGCAGCCTACTCCTATTTTTGTCCTTTCCCCAATTCGCTTCCCTTATTCTATTTCTCACTCATTGTCTGAGTGATTTTGCTGAAATAGAACTAATTTTTTTTTTGCTCTTCAGCTTCAACTCCTTCAGTATCTTTATATGCTCTTAGGACATAATCTAAGCTCCAGTCAGCTTTCTGCAGGTGCAATCCCACAGCATCTTGCCTCAGGCATCCCCTGCGTGTTTCCTGTCTCTGTCCTGGGCTCTTCCATGGATGTCTTGGAGCAGGATACCCAAGAAATCAAATCTGCATCTGTGTATGTGGGACCCAAAAATGTGGGGCTGTTTGGGCCCCATAGGGTAGGTCGTTGACCAATGAGAGAATGGGAGGTGATGAGTAAGTACTTCCCCTTTTACCACACCGACTCCCCTTTCTCCTTCACAACAGTCTTGAGACACCTAACCGCAGGACTTTTAGTCAGTCCCATGAGACCCAGTAACCCATAGCAAATAGCAGAGGCCAACTTCCTAATGTACCTTACCCAGGCTCTCTTCCCTACTGCAATCCTCCTACCCCTCATGCCTACAGCCTGGGAATCACACCCAGACCTTCATCTCAGGCTCTACTTTCTGGGAAACTTCTGCCAAGATGGTCAGATAATTTTATAGCTTAAATGAATTTTAGAAATTGTTTAGTATGATGGGCTTGTAAAGGACAGAACTGAAGGAATTAGTCCTAAAGGAAGACTAGATTCACAGACCAGTGCTCCTTTCAACCTCACAGAGACTGTTTTTAATAACAAAAGCAGAAAATGGGCTAGAATATATTGTTATTTCTGGGCAATACTCTGACTTAGGCAGTACTGTCTTTTTTTTTTTGCCCAGCCCTTCCTAACCCCACCCTGGGGCCATGCCCTCTTCCTAACCCAATCGTTTCTCCTAACGTGTATTCTTGGTATTCTCAGCTGACTGCTGGCCAAAGTCTACTTTCAGGGACTCATTTATTTTGAAGTGTAAATAAGATTTCTGTCCACAGGCTACCTTGTCTCCAGAGATCTGTATTTCAACAGAGATCAAACTTTATTGAAAAGGAGTGGAAGAGCTCCAGTGTGTCTCTCCTGTGTCACAAATCATGTATTCATCAATTACATGAAACTAAAGTGGAGACATGCATCTGGGATTATAGAAGATAAATGTATATTCTACATCCATACATAGAGAAGTACAAATGCTTTATGAGACACTGAATATTCCTTTCCTTTCTTAACCCTCTTTTCTAACCACAGTGCCCAGTGGACCTTAAGCATGTTAAGTGCTTACCACCCACTTAGATATCAGGATGTTAGTGAAGCTATAAAAGACCTTCTATAAACAAATAAATAAAAAATTCTCCCCCTAGTTGTCTGTTTCTTCCAAAGCATTGTGTCTCCAGTGCATATATGCATAGGTTCAAACTTTCAATACTGTATCCTCAAATACACATAATAGTCGGCATAATATTTAAGTTTTATTGCAGCTTGCTACATTGCTAGGCACTGGGCTAATGAAGTATGATCATTGTTTGATTTTACTCTCAGGCAAAGAAAGACAATGATTCTAGAGAGATGGGAAACAGATGAGGCAAATTGTCCCAGTTTACCACCTTCAGAGAGTTTCCAGGTCAAGACGTATGGAGGTGGAAGCAAGATAGAACCTAGAAGGCTGCCTGGGTTGAGGAGATGGAGGTGATTGCCCAGGGAGACCAAGAAGCTTGAGTTTGTAGGAGAGAGAACCAGAAGGCGTTAGGTAGACAGAAAACTCCGGAGATCTTAATGGAGTCCTCCTTATATATTTAGCTGAGTACTGACCAGACTATGCATGTTAGAAAATTGCCTAAAGGCTGAGGAAAGAACCACTTGAAATGAATAAAGGTAACTGTGTATACACTCACATGGGGATGGGAATAGGTCTGTCCCCACCAGTCAGAGTGGAAACCCTCACGATTCACAGAATTTTGGTAGAGCGACAGATAGGTCTTTGCTCAGTCATGGGAAATAACTAGTTCTAGACTGAAAAATGCTCTGGTCTCACCCAACAAATTTTAAAAGTAAGTTCCAAAAGGATCAAACTGTTTCCAAATAACTTAATTCTGCCCCAGAAAAAAGCTCAAGAATATTTATAGGAACACAAAAATATCCCATACCCCAAAGTAAAATTCAGTGTCTGACAGCCAATCAAAGATTATGAGGCCTGAAAGGAATACAACCCATGACAAGCAGCAAAAAGCCATTGAAAGTGAAGCAGAACTGACACAGATGATAAAATTACCAATCAAGGACATTAAACCAGTTACTCTAAGTGTATTCCTCATATGCATACACTTAATACAAGACACGGAAGATATAAAAAAAATCAAATTTCTAGAGATGAAAAATACACTGGATAGGACAGAATATACTAGGCAGTGGAGAAGAAAAGATGAGTGAACTTGAAGAAATAGCTATGGGAACGATCAAAAAATGAAACCCAATGAGAAAAGAAAATAATAATTTAAAAAAATGAACTGAGCATCAATGAACTAACTTCAGGTGGCCTCATATATGTGAACTGGTGCCCTCACAGGAAAGGAGGACCTTATTTGAAGAAATAAAGGCCCAAAATTTCCACTTTTGATAAAAACCATGTACTGACAGATAAAAGAAGTTTGAGAATACCTAAGTATAAGAAAAATGAGGGGAACAACACCAAGGCTTAATCATAATCAAACTGACTGAAAACAGTGATAATGGGGTGTCTGGGTGGCTCAGTTGCTAAGTGTCTGCTTTCGGCTCGGGTCACGATCCCGGGGTCCTGGGATCAAGCCCCACATCGGGAAGCAGGGAGCCAGCTTCTCCTTCTCCTGGTTCCCCTGCTTGTGTTCCTGCTCTTGCTATCTCTCTCTCTCTGTCAAATAAATAAATAAAATCTTTAAAAAAAACAGTGATAATAAGAAAACTCTTAAATGCATCAGAGAAAAGCATAGCTAGAATAAATATAGTTTATATAAAGTAACAAATGTGAATATGATAGAGATTTCTTACTGGGAACAAGGCAAGCAAGAAGACAGTGATATACATTAATCTTTAAATTAATTAATTAATGATTAATCTTTAAAGTACTGAAAGAAAAATAAAAACCTGTCCATTTAGAATACTCTCCCAGAAAAAAAAAATCTTTCAAAAACAAAGGTGAAATACAGATTTTCAAGTCCACAAAAGTGAAAGATTTTTTAACTAGCAGAACTACACTACAGGAAATATTAAGACAAGTCCTTCAGGGAGAAGGAAAATGATATCACATGTAGATCTAAGTCTCTACTAAGAAGTGAATAGCCCCATAAATGGTGAGTATATCAGTAAATACATTAACTTTTTTCTTATTATTTAGATCTCTTTGAAAGGTAATTGTCTATTTAAACAACAACAACAAAAGAACATCAACGTAGTGTGGGGTTTAAAATATAGAAATGTAAAATAAAATGGACCACAATAACAAAAAGGTTGTGAGGAGAGTAATGGAAGTATGCAATTCTGAAGTTATTTTACAATACATGAGGTAATGCTATTCTTTGAAGGAACACTGTGATTGAGTTTATATACTATAAACCCTGAAGCAAGCACTGAAATAGTTATAGCTAATAAGCTAGCAATGGAAATACAAGGAATCATAAAAATATTCAATACATCCAAAAGTAAGTATAAGTCAGGTAGAAAAGAACAAAGAACAGAGGGAACAAATAGAAAAGAAATTGCAGGATGGTAGATTTAAGTCTAACCATATACATAATCACATTGAATGTAAATCATCTAAACAGCCCAATTAAAAGGCAGAGATTATTTGATTGCATAAAAAAAAAGTGAGACTGAATTGTATGGTGACTACAAGAAACACACTTTCAGTATAAAAATACAAATAGGGTAAAAGTGACGGGATAGAAAGGGATCTATCATGCTAATACTAACTGAAAAACTTGGAGTCACTGTATTATTATCACCTGATATATTTCAGAACAAATAATATTACCAGGGATAATGAAGATAACTTCATAATGATAAAGGTGTCAATTAGTTAAGAGAATATAATAACTCTAAATATTTATGCATCTAATTATAGAGCTTCAAAGTGCATGAAGCAAAAACTCCAACTACAAGAAGAAATCCACAACTACAGTTAGCGATTTCGACTGATGGAATAGGCAGGACCGGTAAGGATAGAGAAAATTGGAATAATGCTATCAAACAACTTGACTTAATTGACATTTATAGAATATTCCACCCAACAACAAACATTCTTTTTAAGTGCTCCTGGAACATTCACCAAGATGGATCATTTGATCCTTATTAGGTAGGTACTATCATTCTTAGTATTTACAGTTAGGTAACTGTAACTTAGTATTTACAAGTTAGGTAATTGTTGGAGATACACAGTTATTAGGTGTCACAGCTGGGCTTTGAACCCGGGGTATCTGACCCAGAACTCTTAATCACTAGGCTCTGTGACCTTCCCTGAACACCTGGAACAGCTCAGCTCTCAGTGAAAACTCTAGGACTTAGAATGCAATCCTTTTTAAATAAACAAAGGAGTAGGCTACTCCAATAGTATCCCGTAAATACTATTTGGAAAGGAAGTACTTTCCCTGTCTCCTCTCATATTCCCACTCAGCCCAAATGGCCTGTCTGCTTCCTTTAAGTGACATGACTTATAGGTATCATAAACTGAGGTCCCACTGCTGCTGGGTCTAAAAAAGAAGACAGTTGCAGACAATAAAATGCTGATGGGAGCTGTCTTTCCCTCAGGCTGTGTCTGTGTATGAGTGATGGGTGGCCTAATACACAAACGAAGGTGGATTAAGATGCACGTTTGCCCCCCTTTAGAATGCCAGCATCCAGACAGCAACGAAGACGTATTTCCGCGAAGGAAATATGTTTTTATTAAAACGAAGCAAAAACTCTCTATCTAGCTTATGGCTGATTTTGTCTACCTTCTTATCTCTGTTATCAGTTCTAAAATGTATATAATAATTACAATATGGAAAAACTTTGTAATGTTTTCCAGGGCGAGGTTTCCTTACTTATCGGTAAGAAAATGCCATGGAGGGGGAACACCTTTTTAATGGATCTGTGGCTGAGACTTGGCACATGGTTGTTCTATGGGAGGAAATGTGAAATGGGGATATTATTCTGCCTCACCACGCTAAGAGGAGTATTCAAACTGCTCAAGAGTATGATTTTTGTTTTAAAGATTTTATTCATTTATTTGACACAGAGAGAGATCACAAGGAGGCAGAGAGGCAGGCAGAGAGAGAGGAGGAAGCAAGGCTCCCCGCTGAGCAGGGAGCCCGATGCGGGGCTCCATCCCAGGACCCTGAGATCATGACTTGGGCCGAAGGCAGAGGCTTTAATTGAGCCACCCAGGCGCCCAAGAGCATGAATTTTGATGATGCAATAAAAAACATCAGTTTTCTCTTCAATATGCACTCTTCTGTCTCCTCGCCCACTCCCCTGGACCTCCATCCTGTCCTCACACCCAGCCGCCTTCCCTTCTATCTTTCCTAACTACCATCGGTGGCTCCCCAGCCCCTGCTGTCTCTCTCACTTCCCCCAACAGCTCCTTTGCTCGTTCCTCCCGCGTCCGGCCCATCCAGCTCTCCTCCCTCCCTCCGCAGTCTCCGAGGAGATCAAAGAGTGAAGCCCGAGAGCCGCTTCCAGCTCCCCCTCCCGGCTGGGCTGAGTCGTGGGCCGCGACCCTAGAGGCTGGGCCGGGGCGCCTCGGCTTCTGGGGGGAATTAGGCAAGCGGCGTCTGCAGCAGCACTGCATACAGGAAAAGTAAAATCCCCTTTGTGCGAGTTGGCGTGGCGTCCCCTCAGTCTGGGACTGGATCACACGTTCTTGAAAGCCATTGTTCGCACTGAGGTCCTGCAGGTCAGCAGCCGCGCGGGCCGGAGCGGAGCTGACACCGGGAGCGCTTCCCCGGGACCGAGCGGACCCGGGCGTCGGCGGAGAGAGAAGTCGCCGTCCGGGAGGGGGCTCCAGCGCCAAGGAGGTGGGGAGGGGGGCGGCCGCTGGCCAATCAGGAGGCGAGGCCTCGCCGGGCTTCCCCTCCGCGCTCCCGAGCGAGCGGCGCACAGTGGAGAGTTGGGAGCCGCAGTGGCCGGCCCCGGCGGAGAGCGGCGGCGGCGGCGAGGGCGGCGAGGGCGGCGGGACTCGGCGCGGCGCCGCAGGGCTCGGAGCGGCCCCCGGGGCATGGGCCGGGCGCGCTGCCCGCTCTCCGCGACACGCCGCGCGCGGCCCGCGGGCACCTAGCCGTCCCGGAGGAAGCTGCGTCCAGACAAAAGCTGCCGCATCTCCGCCCGCTCAGCCCCTGCCGGGCTGCGGGGCTGGTGCCCGTCCCCCTCGGACTGCCGCCTCCAAACGTCTCGCTAGGTCAGAGAGCTTCGAGAGCCTGATGAGTCGCTCTGAGCGGAAACCTCCTGCGTGTTGCTGAGCAGGGCTGAGCGCAGTGCTAAGGCGCCCAGGGGAGGGAAAAAAAAAAAAAAAAA
>LNAC01000937.1:32933-134658 GCA_002007465.1 Ailurus styani
GGAAAAAAAAAAAAAAAGGAAAGAAAAGACAATGATTTCCTGGGACGTTGTCCACACCGTATTCCTGTTTGCTCTTCTCTATTCTTCCCCAGCTCAAGATGCAAGCCCCCAGTCCGAGACCGGGGCTGAGGAAATTCCCGAGGGGGCTTCCACCTTGGCTTTTGTGTTTGATGTGACTGGTTCCATGTATGATGATTTAGTTCAGGTGATCGAAGGGGCTTCCAAAATTTTGGAGACGTCTTTGAAAAGACCTAAGCGACCACTTTTCAACTTCGCTTTGGTGCCTTTCCATGATCCAGGTAAGGGAAATATTTATTCTTTGTGTTTGTTATTTCTCATGATTGCCTTACGTCTTATGCTCCAAAATTATTTCAGTGCTAGCAAGTTTCCAAATCTTTTTTTTTTTTTTTTCTTTTAATGTGTAGCTGAAAACCGTTGTAACAAAGGGTTGCTCTTTGGCATCTGGCTTTGCTCCCCGGTGATTCCTCCTCAGGTCTTGTAGGGGCTTGGGCAGTGGTCCCCAAACCTGGAAGTGTGGAACTGCAGTACAGACCGGACCCTAGAGTCCTGAGCAAGGATGTGGAAACGGCAGTTCATTGACTTTTTAATTTTAGAGCTAAAGAATGCTTAATTACGAAGGCAGAGTTGGACCTGGGTATCCTGCAGCGCTGCCCTCAGAGCTCCCATCCCGGTTGAGAGCCAGCTCAGGATAACTCAAATGAGAGGGGGAGGAAAAACCTGTTGTGTGAGACCCAAGGAAACTTGTGAGTAATTACTAGTGGAACCAAAGAGATGAAACTAAGAGAGAAGCCATCCATTTCTTAACTGAATCTATTCATCTTTGCCCCAAGTCATCATTAGTTCGGTTCACAGATGGGTAGAAACATTATGTCCGTGTCTCATCCAGTAGAAATGCTTGTAATTTGGTTGTCGGTGCTCTTTAAAGGTAGTCGAAGCAAAATAACTGTACTTTTCCCCCTAAAGCGATGGGTTTCAGCTGCTCCACGGTAATATGATCCTATTTACTTTTTTTCAGTTGCTACTTCAAGTGGCACCTTTCTGTGAGGCTCAGAGGAGCCCTCATTGTCATTGCCGAGGGCAGCTTTGCAGGGGGAGCCCTGGGGCTCCCTGTCTGACAGCCACCTGAGTTTCATTAGTGCAAGTCCCTGCCCAGTTGAAGAAATACAGCAGTGGTTTCTTGAAAGTCCTTCCCCACTGTTCTCCCACATTTTTCCTGCTTTGAAAGTCTCCCTCTTCACCTAGAAGACCTCGACACAACCTCTTCACAATGGGAGCTTGATATTGAGAATCTTGAATTCTTTCCTTGTGCATTTTGACAAACATGAGTTCCCATTATTGCTACGTCTTAAATGGGCTTTTTTAAAAAAAAAATGGCATGGGGAGAAATTTAGAAGGAAATGGAACTTTCTGGGATTTTTTTTGTTTTTGTTTTTGTTTTTGTTGTTGTTCTTCAACTGATGAAAATAAGAACCTATCCTACTTTTCTGGGACATATAGAAGAGTAGGGTAGGTTTTTCTACTTTTCCACATTGATTAAGCACGAAATGTTCTGCATATTTGAATAAAGAATTCAATGGTCCTTTACTGTTTTTACTGTCTTAGTAAGACACCTTTTGTGTTATGTTTCTGTTTATTAAATGTCAGGATGCCAGTTGTGATGCAGTTCAAGACTTACGCTGTTTTGGAATAGCTTAAATATTTCTTCTATGGGGATATAGCTGAAGTTGGCTAAAAAATCAAGTAAAAATTGTTTTCTCTAATCAACATCACAATTTACTCTTCTCCAAAAGACTTATGAAATGATGTTGCAGCTAACAACACAAAAATCGCCTCAAGTCATAAATGGAAACTGGATCACCATGATATTTTGATGTGATATGAAAATTATTGGAATAAATTGTGTTGTGGTGTGCCGCTTTCCAATTGTTACCAAATGGGAAAGTATGCTGTAGTTGACTTTCCTGTAGTACTTGGCATGCTATAGCTTTTTGAAATAATATGAGAAAATGATTAAATTGGTTCCATAAAATTAATTGCATGTATAATTCAGCAAAATTAACTTTATTGTGATTCAAAGTAGAGAGAAGTGGCCAAGTGTTTATGTTATCTAAGACTCTTTAAAGTATTTTTGAAGATAAAGAGGGAGATGGAAATTAAAACATACTAATAACCTTTAATTTAGTTTGCTAATTCCCTTTACTATGTTACTAATATTATGATATTATCTTTGTGTGACATTTGCATGTTTGTGTGTGTATAGCATGTATAATCATTTAAGAGTTTTTGATTCTCTTGTTCTTTTGATTGGTGATCAGCCTGGAATGACAGAAAGAGCCTTGAATGGGGATTGGCTGTTTACGACATTAGAAAAGTCAATTTACCTGTTTCCTCAACTGTAAAATGAGAGAATTGGATTTGAGCAGCTCCAAGTTCACTCCTGACTATGACATTTTATGGCGGTCTGTTTGACTTGTGGTTGTTTTTCATAGCTCCTAACACATATCCTTACCATTGGGTGCTACAGCTGACATGGAGAGAAATAATGGGTGGACTTTAATACAATAATTATAACCTTGACTACCTACAGCTTTTCAAAGCTGCGTAAGATCTGAGACATACTCTGAGGCATTTGACAAAGATCTTTAGGCCTTTGCACATGATTGCTTTGGACTTCTGCATTGCAGTTTGGCTCAAGGTGTGTGTTTGTGGGTGCAGGTAAAAATTAAAATACACATAAAACTCAGACATACGTGAGGCCAAAGTGTAACAGGTTAACAAGGAGATGATGAAATCATTATAAAATGTGCACATAAGGAAGCTGGCGTCGGAGGACCAAAAACACATCCATGGTAGGAGGAAGTACCAGAGAGGACAAGGATCATGAAAAGTCAAGCCAACCTTTTGATGCTGACTGTGGTTAAGATGGGTTTTTCACTTCCATAATTTATATTTAATGTATTAATTTTTAACAGCTTCATTGAGATATAATTCCCTTAGTATATATCATTCACATAAAATGTGTAATTCATTGGTTTTTAGTTTATTCACATGTACATGCATCCATCACCGCAGTCTGGAACATCTTCATCACCTCAAAGAGAAACCCTGTGCCTTTTACTTACCTGTCCCTTAGCTCCCTATCATCATCCTCCCAGTGCTAAGCAAGCACTAATTTACTTTCTGTTTATAGATTTTCCTCTTCTAGCCTTTCATCTGAATGCAGTCATATAATATGTGGTCTTTTTTGACTGGCTTCTTTCACTTTAGCATAATGTTTTCAAGGTTCATTCATGTTATAGCATATGTCAGTACTTTATTCCTTTTAATGGCTAAATAATATTCCATTGTGTGGGTATACCACATTTTGCTTACCTATTAATCCATAATGGCTATTTAGGGTTTTGGCTATTATGAATAGTGCTTCTATCAACATTTATGTACTGGTTTCTGTGTGGATATATGTGATGTTGTAGTTTATTAATAAATATGTATTTGGTCTTCATTCCCATTTCTTGCATAGAGCTCCTAAAACCTTTGTAATATCCTAAGTGATGAGAGCCATGGAATTGCCTTTTGTTATGTTAATGGAGTGACTTTTGGATCCCATCTAAGAATGGAGGCTGGTTGCCAAGGGATTTAACCATGTGATTGTAGTGTTGGAATTTGTCAGTCCCACCCCAGACTTCTGGGGAGGGATTCAACCTTCTTGGAGGTTGAATCACTTGCCAGTGGCCAATGATTTAATCAGTTATGATGATGTAACGAAGCCTCCATGAATACTCACTGGGACAGGATTTGTATTGCTTTGGGGCGGTTCACAGGCAGAGATTTGGGGAGAATGGCACTCTCCGAGAAGGCATGGAAGCGTCATACTCCTCTCTGCATAATTTTCGTCATGCATCTCTTCCATCTGGCTGTTTCTGAGTTATAGCCTTCTATAAAAAGCTGATAATCTAGCGAGTCAATGGGTGTCCTGAATTTTTTGAGCCACTCTAGCAAAAAGAAGGGGGCTGTGGGGGCCTCTGATTTATAGCCAGTTGGTTGGACATCCAGGTGACCACCTGGACTTGCAGCTGGTCTGGGGGTGGGGTGGGAAGTCTTATATAACTGAACCCTTACCCTGTGGCCTCTGGTGATGTGTGAGAATAGCTTGTTGTAAGGAAACCTCCCCATCCCCACATTGAAATTGGGTGCTCACAACCCAGAAGAACATATGTTTTCATTTCTCTTGGGGACATACCTAGGAGTGGCATTGCTGGGTCATAGTAACTTTATGTTGAGTTGTTGGAGGAACTGTCAGACTGTTTTCCAAAGCATTTGTACCATGTTCCATTCCCTCCCGCAGTTGGGTGAGGGTTCTGATTCCTTCACATCCTCATCACCACTGGTTTATTATTGAACTTGTTGATTCTTACATATTAATCTTTGCTGTGCTTTACAACACTCAAAATGTGTTTTTGTCTTTGTCAGCACACAACTTTGAGGAGGGCTGATGGTCTTCCTCAAACAACAGCTCTTTTATCACCCAGTCTTCCAGTTCTCTCTATGAGACAGGTACTAGAGACAGAGGAAAGGGAATGGGGCAGTGTATATAAATGAGTCACTCCATATAAAGAAGAATTCTCTTCTTCTCTTTCATTATGTCTTTGGTATTTCCCCAGGATATCTTTTATCTGTGTACATTAATTCATTCATTCACTCACTCACCTATCATGTTTCGGGCCTTGCTTCAGACACTGGGCATACAATTGTCTGAATGAAACAAACACTTCTGCCCTCCTAGAGGTTACATTCTACTGGGAGAGGACACTGGCAATAAGGAAAATTATTAAAATATATATGATGTGTTTGTCGGTGGTAATTGGTTTGGAGAAAATCAAAAACAGAAAAAGAGCATAAGGAGTTTGAAGTGAGTCGAGTGTGTTGATATTTAAAATGTGGTCGGGAAGCTCCCAGTTGAAAAGGGCATATTTGAACAAAGTTGAAGGAGACGAGGGAGGGAGGAATGAGAATATCTGAGGAAAGACTTTTGCAGGCAGAGGAACAATAAATGAAATATTCTGAACATGGCAAGAGCATCCTGACCTACTCAAGGAACTGTGAAAAGACCGGTGTATCCAGGCACAGCGGGGGGATAGGGAGACGTTAGGAGGTGAGCCCAGAAAGTTGGTGGGGCACATCATGAAAGGGATCATAGGCCACTGTGACTTTGGCTTTTCTCCAAATGAGATGCAGAGCCATTTTAGGGTTTTGAACTGAGTAGTGACGTTACCTGACTTATGCATCCACATAAAGCATTCTATGAATTTGAAAATACTCTGAAGTAGAGCAAGGACAGAAACAGGGAGGATGGGAGACTGTTGTATCATTCGGGCACAAGAGGATGGTATATCATGGGTAAAGTCGGTAGCTGTGGGAGTTTGAAGAGAGAGTTGGATTCTGTCTATATTTTGAAGATTTAACCAAAAGGATTTAATGATGTGTGAGGGAAAAGACAGAAGACAAGGCTGATGCTGAGGATTTGTCTGGAGTGAATGGAAACGTAGCATAGCCATTTACTGAGATGGAGAAGAATGAGCAAGAAGCAGGTTTGAGAAGATGTTTGGGAGGATGAGGCTTTAATTTTTGGATATGGTTAAGTTTGCGATGTTTTTTGGTACCCAAGTGGATATGTTAAGAAGGCAGTTGGATATATGAAATTAAGGTTCAAGAGACGAGGACTGGGCCCAAGTTATACATAAAGGATCCACATGTATATGTATCGATGATATTTAGGGCTGTGAGTCTAGATGAGCCACTAAGGCACTGATTACCTGAAGAATAGTAAAGGTCTGCGGACCCAGCCCTGGGACAGCAAACAGTAGCAGTCAGAAAGATGAGGATAAACCAGCAAAGTAGCCTGAGAAATCAAAGTCAGAGAGGGAGAAGAAGAGTACATTATCCTAAAAGTCAAGAGGAAAGAATTTCCAGGGAGAAGCACTAATTGGTTAATTAAGAGGAGGATGGAGAATTGGCTAGTCAATTTAACAATGTGGAAGTCATTGGTGATTCAGTCAACCATAGTGAAGTGTAGTGATGGGAGTGAAAGCCTGTTTGGAGAGAATTCAGAAGAGAATGGAGAAAAATAATTGGAAATCTTTGGAATTATATTGTTGTTTCCAACTACTGGAATGGTTGCTTTGTTCATGAAGTGAAAATTGAAATTAGTTTTGATAAATGATTCAACCAGTATTTTACAAAGTGCAAATTCAGTGTATTAGAACATCCAATTTGGAACAGAAGGTTTGTGTTCTCTTCCTTATTCTGTCATTTGAGCAAATCATTCAACCTCTCCAGACTTCTGTTTCTCTATCTATAAAATTAGTGCCTTGGTAGGTTATTATTAAAGTTTGTGTTTTAATGATTATAATACGGTGAAAGATAAGTGACTACAAAGGGATTCAAAGTAGCCAGGACTTGATTCATTGGGAGAAATATCAGCTTACTTTCTCTGTACTTAAAGAGTTTCATTGTAATAAACCCTGTGAGCCCTCAGTGACTTTTATGTTTTTTTCTGCAGGACCTACAAGGCGTTAAGAAAGCACTCTAGGACTTTTATGAAAAGATTCTCTTAGAATAATTTTCTGAGCAATAGTAAAATCCCTGGAAGCCATGAATAGAAAGATTTTTACACAGAAAATATTGCGCATTCAGACTTTGAAAACCTATACAAATTTATAGGAACTAAACTTCAAATTGAAATGTTTTGAGTTCCAATATGTATAGGAAAAAGAGCTACAAAGCTATTAGTCTCCTTTTGCTTCTAGCATATTCTCCAGTAAGAAGGATTTTCATAAGGAAAAGGATTGATCTTTAAAGTCTAAGAGAAATACAACCAAAGGCAATGAACTAACATTTAAGAATGAGAGATCCTGTTTGGACAATGATAACTCTGTTTCCTAGGATGATAGAATATTTTTACCTGTGAGAGTAGAACTATGTTGCTGGATGTTTTCTGAGGATATGTAGAGGTGTTTTTTTATGTACAATGAAAACTTTCTCCCAAAATATAAGGTCCAAATTTTGATAAATAATATTAAATGTGTTAGGGATGTTTCTGTTTAACTAAATCCTCTCTGACTCCCACAGAATGGTGGGGTTTTTGTTTTTGTTTCTGTTATTGCCATTAAGTTGAGGAGCAGCCTTCTAATTGATTGTTGGTAAATCAGAATTTGGTTTTACTTGTGGTTTGTCTCTGCTCAAACAAACAATGCCTATCCTCAGTGGTCTTTATAAGTCTGCTTACCTACCTTTATCTCTGACTAGACATTAACCTCCTTGGTAGAGACTGCCCCATTTATCTCACAGGCCTAGCACACAGCAGGCACACAGAAAATATTTCATGAATGAATGAATAAATGCTGGAAACAAGAACCAGTGATTTGGGCGCCTGGGTGGCTCAGTGGGTTAAAGCCTCTGCCTTCGGCTCAGGTCATGATCTCAGGGTCCTGGGATCAAGGCCCGCATCGGGCTCCCTGCTCAGCAGGGAGCCTGCTTCCTCCTCTCTCTCTGCCTGCCTGTCTGCCTACTTGTAATCTCTCTCTCTGTGTCAAATAAATAAATCTTTAAAAAAAAAAAGTGGTATAGAATCAGTGGTATTGCTCTTACTGAATGACTCACGTTTGTCAATAAAGATTGAATGGATGCTGCAGAGAAGCCAGTTACTAAGAAAAATAGTAGAATGTTTATACAATAAGACTAAAAAATTAAATAGAAATGTATCCCCTTGATAACGTGGCTAGTAAACCTCTCGGCAAAGGGCAATTCAAGCAAGCTCAAATATAGTACCATTCTAATAACATTCACTGCTTGAGAAGCATGAATTCTTTGCTGTGCTGGTCCCTTGAGCCCTTGACCACTGCTTTGTAATTGGGAAACCGGCAAGAGAATTTAAAATTCCAAAGGTGGGGTGCCGGGGTGGCTCAGTGGGTTAAGCCTCTGCCTTCGACTCAGGTCATGATCTCAGGGTCCTGGGATTGAGCCCTGCATTGGGCTCTCTGCTCAGCAGGGAGACTGCTTTCCCCCCTCTCTCTGCCTGCCTCTCTGCCTACTTGTGATCTCTCTCTCTCTGTCAAATAAATAAATAAAATCTTAAAAAAAATAAAAATCCAAAGGTAAATCATCATATTCATTGATTCATTAATTTATTCACTTACTCATCGGTCAATTATAGACTTCCTACTATTCGTCAAGGACTGTGGTAGGTACTTTTGATTAAAAAATAATGAAGCATCGCTTAGAAGAAGCCAATAGTCTCTGGGGAGAAGAGCAAGAGAAATAGGAATAATATATTCCATGGCACGTTTTGTAGTGGAAAGAAGCACAGGAACTGTGTGAGCCCAGAGCAGTGCCCCCGACTCAGAATTCAAAAGATGATGGTCCCTAAAGTGTTTCTGGAAGGGTAGTGGGGCCGAAACCTGAACATAGTACATAAGTAAAAGTAGTTTAATCAAAATATTAAGGAGTTTGGATTTCATCCTGAAAGCTTTCAGGAGCTTGGAAGGATTTTGAGTGAGGAGTGACATAATTGGGTTTTCACTTTAGATCTCTATCTCTTGGATGGATTGGAGCAAGGTGTCCTGAAAGCTGAGAGCTGAGAGCTGAAATCTGAGGCTATCACAGTAATTCAGGGTGGAAATACTGAGGTAACTTGGATATAGGCAGAAGGCTATAGATTTCTGAGCTATTAGCAAAGTCCAATGGGCTGGACTTGGCTCTTAGAGCATGAGAAGGGAAATATGAATTTCTGCTTAGGTTAAACTATGAAATTGGCTTACAGTTGAAGAGAAAATATATGTAAAGTTAGCTTTAAGAGATACTGTTACTCTCAGGCCAGTAATCTTGATAATAAGCTCCTTATATATTAACTTGCCTAAAATAAAGTATAAACCAAAAATATGGGGGGGGGTCAGCAGTGAAAACGGGAGTCCCAGAAACAGCTAAGTCACTGTATAACCAAGTTCTTTATTTTAATGGAGGTGTCACTGACATATAACATATTAAGTTCAGGTGTAAACATAATGATTTGTTATTTGTATATATTGTGAGATGATCACGACAATAAATCTAGTTAACATCTGTCACCATACATAGTTATAAAAATTTGTTTTCTTGTAATGAGAACTTTTAAGATTTACTTCTCAGCAACTTTTAAACATGCAATACAGTGCTGACTATAGTCACCAGGCTGTACACTATATCCTCCTGACTTACTTATTTTATTACTGGAAGTTGGTACTTTTTGACCCCTTCACCCATCTGACACCTTCCCCAACCCCCATTTGGCAACCATCAATTTGTTTTCTATATCCGTGATCTTGGTTTTGTTTTTAGATTCCACATATACGTGAGATCTTTTATGTGTTATTGTCTGACCGATTTTACTTAGCATTATACCTTCTAGGTCCATCCATGTTGTCGCAACTGCCAAGATTTCCTTTTTTCTTATGGCTGAATTGTATTTCATTGTATATATACACATTTTCTTTATCTTCTCATTCATTGATGGATATTTAGGTTGCTTACATATCTTGATTATTACAGATAATGCAATGAACATGGGGGTCCATATATTTTTTTGAGGTAGTGTTTTTGTTTTTCTTCAGATAGATTCTCTTTGAGTATCTATTATGAATATTATGGTTGTTCTATTTTTAATTTTTTGAGGAACCTCCATACTGCTCATACTGTTTTCCTTAGGGGCTGCACAAGTTTACATTCCCATCAACAGTGTGCAAGGCTTCCCTTTTCTCCACATCTTTGCCAACAGTTGTTATTTCTTGTATTTTTTATAATAGCCATTCTAACAGGTGTGAGATGACATCTCATTGTGGTTTTGGTTTGCCTTTTCCTGATGACTTGCATTTGATGCATTTGATGTTGAGCATATTTTCATCTACCTGTTGGTCATCTGTATGTCTTCTTTGGAAAGATGTCTATTCAGATCCTCTGCCCAGCTTTTAATTGGATTGTTTGGGTTTTTTGCCAAGTTCTATCTAGGGTTCAGAATGTTAGTTCATTCTGCACTTAGATAACCAGCCCACCCATCAGTAACATTCTAACTGTGGCAATAGACTGTTTATCTTTATAAATATGTAATGATGTCATTACATATTCGTATCATACTATTAACTCTCCCTGTTTTGATTGCATGCTCACTGAACAGCCTCCTGATAATTTAACCTAATGCTCTTCCTTATGGGGAGAAAATGCTCTGGTTAGACTCGCACATACATCAGATTCACTGGACAGTTATATTCTTCATTGGTAACTCATATTTTGGCATACCGGTTTTATGCATCAGTGTCTATTGTTTAAAATATTCCGACAGTGTCAAGTTCAAGTTTTGAGTTTGCAAGTCTTGAGAGCCAGACCTTGGTTGGTGGTGAATTTAACAAAGTAAATATCTCCCTGTGTGGGTCTGTTTGGGTGGCCTGTCTCCAGGTATCATTCCTCAAGCATCTCCAACTGTCAGTGTTAGTACGAATAGTGCCAAGTAGCTGTTCTGTCCTCTTGAAACATATATAGATGACAGCTGAAGCCATTGGAATAAATGAGATCATCCAAGGAGAGTATGTACACTGAGAAAAGAAAGAAGACAGGGTAGAACTATGGGGAATGCAAACATTTAAAAGACAAAAGAAGGGAAGTTCATAAAGGATTCTGGAAAAGAGTCTAGGAAAATAGGAAGAGAAACTTGAGTGAGCAGCATTTGGAAATCTAAGACGTAATTAGTTTTAAGCAGAAGTTATTAATTCTGTCCATTTATAAGGTTACAGAAAATAAAGGTTAAACTCATAGGCTAAAGTGGACAGTTCATTGGGGTTGTGGAGCCACAAGGCTCAAATGGGTAAGAAAATGGTGCTAACAAATGCAGTCTCTTTATTTTGTGAAACATATCGTTTTGGTTAAAATCATTTGGTTAAAAGCTATGGAGTCTGATGCTTGTGTCGGAATCCTGGCTCCATCAATTACTTGTTGTCTGATTTTAACTTCTTTGTGCTTCAGTTTTAGTAACAGAATTGTGAGAATGTGAGGAGTGAAATAACAGATGTCCAAAACTTAGCACACCCTTTGCACACAGTAAATTCTCAATAAACATTAGTTATTGGGACTTAGTTTTGAGAAAGAACATTTTTTTTTAAGAGGGGGGAGAGGAGAGAATGTTTAGTATTGCTAAAAAAGAGTCAGTACAGTAGAAGAGGTGGAAAATGCCAGAGAGAACAGGTAATTTATGAAACCAGGACTTTGAGGAAGCATGAGGAGATGGGATTCAAAGTAGAAGGATTGGTTGTTGTTAGAAGACCTTCAGTTCTTTAGTGTGATAGAAGAGAAACAGGTCAGAGGCATGGTCATAGATGAGCTCATAGGTGGGGATGCAGGATCTCAGGTCACTTCTTGTCTGATGGACTCTTTTTTTTTTTTTAAAGATTTTTAAAATTTATTTGACACAGAGAGAGAGAGAGATCACAAGTAGGCAGAGAGGCAGGCAGAGAGAGAGGAGGAAGCAGGCTCTCCTCGGAGCAGAGAGCCCGATGCGGGCCTTGATCCCAGGACCCTGAGATCATGACCTGAGCCGAAGGCAGAGGCTTTAACCCACTGAGCCACCTAGGCGCCCCTGATGGACTCTTATTACTCAAAGAAACAGAACAGGTCGTCCTTTGATGAAAGGAGGGAAGTGGCAGAGGATAATGGAATTTTGGAGGTAGAAGGTGACTGTAGGGACATATAACAGGATGAGCTGTGGTTCAGAAGTTGAATTTATAATGCTTGAACACTGCCTAGCTATGAGATTTCTTTAGCAGCTCTCAGCAATTTGGGCATAACTGCTAAGGTTGACCCCTGGTTTGAACCAGGACTGGGATTTTGTTGAGCAGATGTGATTAAAGAAATAGGAAATGGTTGAGAAGGATATTGATATGAGAAAGACCAAAGTGACAGGTCATAGAGTTAGATCTGGATATTTTGGACTGACAAAATTTGAGATGATGCGTGTGAAGGATACTATGACAAGGAAGCTGAGGTCATTGGTAAGAATAGCCAGAGTGATTGATCCTAGAATTTACCTTGCATAGCAAAGGAAGTTTTAACTAGAATGAAGATTGTGGGATTGAGATCAAGGAACTTGAGTCTGCGGAGTTGAACGTGGTTGTTAAAGGAACTCAGGTAATAACAGCGCTTAAAATGGTGAGGAAGATAGCAAGTCAGGCATCAAATTTTTATTTAATAAGAATTACTGAGAAGTCTACAGGTGACCACTGATGATGAGGAGGAGGGTTAGAGGGTGTCATAGGTAATGTGCACCCCAAAATGGCGGGTGTTTTCTCTGAAAGTAGAGAAATAATGGACTGGGAATGGATCAGCACCCACCTCCTGTCCCTCGTGTGTCCGAGGTGATGGAGAATGAGCAGACCCCACTAGGGAGGACTGTCGGGAAGGCGGTGCCATCCAAGGACAACCCTGTTTCAGCTGAAATGGGAGGTAGATGGAGAGCTGTGTGGGAAGATGTGTTGGAAGGTCTTGGGATTTGTGAGGGCACAGGATGGTGAATGAGTGGGTCAAGAGAGGAAACAGTAAGTGAGAAGAGGAATGGTTTGCATTTGAAGCAGCGACCACAGACTTGTGACATAAAGCAGGGTGGATACGCTGGTTGCAAAGTCTAACCAAGGCTTGTATATAAATTTAAGATACCAGGTCAGGGCCCGAGAGGCGGAGCCTAATGAAATTAGCTGTTGGCAGCTCTGAAGGCAGTGTGGCTGGTTGGGACTCCTGATGAAACATCTTCTCTCACATGTCTTATTGGCACAGGCATAGTAGCATAACTTTTATTTCTCATAAGAACAGCCCCCATTTTATTTTTTTGAGTCATGACTGTGGACCAGACACTGAACTAGATACATTCCATGCTTTTTATCTCATTTAAGGTTCACAAAAACTCTCGAGTGATAGATGTTATCTTTATTTTACATATGAGACAACTGAGGCTTATGTGATATGAACTCTCACAAAATGTACAAAATTTCCTGAAAAAGGATAGCTTTCTGGAAGTTATCATTATTATTAATTTATTTATTTATTGCCGCCTTTTATTTTGAGGAATATGTGAGATTGAGAGAATGTGCCCGAGAAGACGTGGCAACGGGACCACTGTGTAGTCTGCTGAGGCTGCAATAACAAAGGACCACCAATTGGGTGACTTAAACAACAGAAATTTATTGTCTCAGGGTTCTGAGGCTGGAAGTCTGAAAGCAAGGTGTTGGCAGGGTTGTTTCTTCCTGAGGGCTGTGAGAGAGAATCTGTTCCATGCCTCCCTCCTAGCTTCTGGTGCTTAGCTGGTATTCTTTGGTGTTCCTTGGCTTGTGCATGCACTGATCTCTGCCTTCACATTCACAGGGTGGTCTCCTTGGGTGAAATTTCTCTTTTTTATAAGGACAGCAGTCCTGTTGGATTACTGGCCCACCCTACTCTTGTATGATCTCATCACAACTAATTACATCTTTTATAACCTTATTTCCAAATAAGGTCACATTCTGAGGTGCTAGGGCATAGAACTTTAACATGAATTTTGCTGGGACACAATTCAAACCATACTGAGGCCACTCAGTGATTAATGTTTTTTTTTTTTTTTTAAGATTTTATTTATTTACTTATTTGATAGAGAGACACAGTGAGAGAGGGAACACAAGCAGGGGGAGAGACATAGCAAGAGAGGGAACACAAGCAGGGGGAGTGGGAGAGGGAGAAGCAGGCTCTGCACTGAGCAGGGAGCCCGATGGGGCTCCATCCCAGGACCCTGGGATCATGACCTGAGCCCAAGGCAGACTCTTAACAACTGAGCCACCCAGGCGCCCCCAGTCAGTGATTAACATTAAGAAAATAGAAGTCTTTAGCTCTTATGAGTCAGTTTGTTCTAGAAATTTGTGATAACAATGTTTGTGTCAGGGAGTATCATGGACTCTAAGCTCTGATCTCTTTTTGGGTAGGAATGGGGTTCTCACTGGAAATTATGGAGAGGGGCATTAATATGTTGGGATGCTATTTAAGTCCTTAAAATAATTTGAAATTAAAAAAAAATCTGTGCATTATACTCTTAAATCATTTAGTACTTGAGATCATTTACTCTGAAAACATTTAATTTAGCTTTATTGATTTTTTTTGGAGATGTTGAGACATTTAATTTTGAAATGGGGAAAATTATATAGGAGCTAGGAATTCTGAGGATTATGTGTGGGTTCCAAAGTATTTTAAGTTTGTATACCTCTAGATTTCTTTTCTTGGAAACTTCAAACGCACTAATTGGAGCAATTTTTCCACAGAACCAGATCTCTAAGAGCTTACCTTTAAGCACTGTTTTATGGCAGGTGGGAGGAGTTCCTTGAAGTTCCCTGGCTGGAAGGAACTCTGATTACCACTGAAAACGCCTCAGGGCAGTGGTAGCTGTTCTCTTGCCAAGATCTTACTGGGGGAGGCTGGCAGGTTAAACGAGACTTATGGGTGATGGAAAGAAATAAATTTATGAGATGGCTCTTGTTCTTTAATTTTTTTTTTTAACTAGGTAGTAGGTCAAGACAATACATTATTTCATGAAGCAGTAGAGAACAAATTCTAAAAAGATATTGTAGCATCTGGAATATCAATTTTTAAGATTCAAAGTGAAACCTGTTTTGTTTTTTGTTGAGTTCATTATTTTTACTTCAAAGCCCTTTGCCAGAACACACAGAAAACCTCATTTCTATTGTTTCGTATTCCCCAGAGGGTCTTCTCTGCTCTTCTTAGGTGAACACATGTGTTCACCACCCCCCGGGTCAGATGATCACACTTTTGCCTTTAAGTTTTCTCCTAAGCCACACAGTATGTTGGAATGTCTCCCTGTGTGCCAGACATTTTCATCTCTCTAATTAAAAGATCCTTTAAAATTTCACCTCTTCCAAGGAATTTTCCTGGATTGTTGGAAAAGTGTCTTTCAATATTGACATCCCCTTTTACATTTTTTGTATGTTTTATGGACTTAATTCATGTCTTTGATAACTTTACTGCTTTTTTTCCTCTTCTACGTTATAAAAGAAATTAACGATTGACTTGATTTATCTTGACAAAGTAAAATCTGGTAGAGTTAGACAGAATTTATAGGTCTTGAGTGAATGGACTCTAAAACCAAATAGACCAGTGTTTGATTATTAGTAAGTTACTAAGTTCTCAAAGCTGTAGTCTCCTTACCATTAAAGTGAGAGTAACACTCATGCTTCCTTGTCAAGTTGGGAGAATTAGGGGGGAAATTGCACGGAAACATTTGGTATGAAGCCTGACATAAGATCAGGACTCGAGAGCATTTTTCAGAGGAAGTTAACACTTGACAGAGTCAAAACACCTGCGTCCTGGCTCTGTAACTGGACGGGTCCTTTGACTTTTTAGAACCTGTTTCCTTCTGTCTAAAATAAGGATGTCATCACCAGTGTGCTGTTAAATGGTGAACCACTGGCTCTGGGGCTGGGGGTGGGGAGGGGTCCTTATCTGTAGCATTTGACAGTTTCCATGGTGTAAATGCTCTGCCAGGGCCAATGTCAAACTACCACAGGACGTCATTGTCTGTGGAGCTGCACAGAGGTGTGCACGATGGTCTCACTCACACGAAGGGGAATATTTATGTTTAAATGAGAGGGTATTTGTGAAAGGACTTAGTGTAACACGTATTCACCAAATGTTAGCTTCACTTTCCTTGGAAAAGCCCTTTAGATGGGTAGAATTATTGAGTGTAGAATTAACTCTGTGACAGGAAGCAGATTGAGCATTTCCTTCTCCATGACAGTTTGAGAGATTTCAGCGGTAAATACCCAGAGATGCCAGGCAGACAGCACCCATGCAGAACTGCAACCGGAGGAAACTACTCCCTCTTTAAATGTTCACTGGGGCACCTCAGGGGTATCTCACATTTATTAGCACCCCCTTCCCACACCACATGCATCTTTTCCCCTGTTCCCCAACTCAGCAAGCGTGCTGCCATTTTCTCGCGGCTGTTTCAGACCACACCCCCGGGGTCATCCTCTTTTATACCCCACAGCCAGTCACTCTGCAGATTCTTTTGGGTCTGTCTTCAAGTCTTAGTTTGACCACTACTTAACCCCTCTACCTCCAGTTGCAGGGAAGGGCCAGCAGTCCCTGTACCAATGGATGAAAGATGACTCCAAACTTTGCTCTTCTTTGCTCTCGCCTTTATTGGTCCTTCAGGATAATCATAGATCTTAATCGCTCTTTCTCAAGCCTGTGATGTGTGACAGGTGGTCTTACTGGAACTAGCAGGATCTGTTTATGGGAAAGATAGGATATGCTAATCTGCGTGTTCTACTAGCTGCTAAACATAGCCTAGGGGAAAATGCATACATCTCTTAGATCACAGGGCGGTGGCTGATGGGGGTAAGAAAGCCAATTCCCGGTGGCATTCCTAGGGCAGAGTGGTCTCCAAGGCCTTGGCATTCCAAAGGTCTATGCCCTTCTCCGAAGCCTTCCCTCCCCCCAGCGCCCTCCGAGTTACATTTTAGCAAGCCAGGTATTATGGATGATTTCATGTTCTACAGTAACCCCAACACTGAGTCACTTTAACCGGTCTCCCTGTTACTCTCTCCAGAGCTGCCGGAGGAGATTTCAAAATGAAAGGCAGCTCCCATTATTCCCCACTCCCCTTTCTGACCGTATTCACTTCATTTTTAGCGTATTGGCATCTTCATTAATTCGTACAAGCCAGGCACACGCCCTCTCCTGAACCTTTGCTCTTGCTGTTCCTTCTTTCCCCAGAATCTTGATTGGCTTATATCATGATTTCAGAAAGCTCTTGGCTCAAGGTTACCCCATCAGAGAGGCCTTCCCTGTCCACCAGTCTAACCTAGTTCCTCATACGACTTTGTCCTGTCAACCTGCTTTATTTTTCTTTTTATAGACTTAGCCCTGCTTGACGCTAGAGATGACGTGAATCATTTATTTGAGGTCTAGGTCCTCCACTCAGTATACACTCTATGACGCCAGACTTAGTTTTCATGACTGAATTCCCCAGAGCCTCACAAAGAAGGCGCCCTGACATACAGAAGGCACTTAATACACAGTTATTAAATGAAAGGATGGATTTTTGTAAATGTTCCATGTGTATTTGAAAAGAAGTTCTTTAACTGTTGAGTGCAGACCTTCAATATATGTCCATAAGATCAAGCTGAATTATGTTATTCACTAATCCTATCTCTTTATTAGTTATTGCCCAATTGATCTATCAGTTTTTGAATAAATTAAAGTTTTCCATTCTGATTGTGGTTTTTGTTACGTCTTCTTGTAACTCCAGTCAGATTTTTTTTTTAAAGGACGTGTTGTTGGGTGTAGACTGGTGCAGGATTTTTCTGTTCTTAGTGAATTGTCCATTTTAACATTAAATATTTGGTCATCTTTAACTCTAATACTTTTGCCTGTAAATATGTTTTGCTTGGTATTAATAATGCTGTTCCATATTTCATTGGTATTTTTGATATACATCTTTTATCCTCTTCCAACTATTTTAATAATCAAGTTTAATCCTGTGCTTTTATTGTGATTATATATCTGGACTTATTTTTATTATCTTATTTTGTGTTTTCCATTTACTGTGATTTTTGTTAATCCTGCCCCCCTTTTCCTGCTATTAAATTAAATTATTATGCCATTGGTTTGGTAATTGTAGATTACATTTATCTCTTTTCACCACTATTAATTTAGTTGACTTAATGAAGATAATTAGTATCTAAGTTCCTGTGTAATACAAAAGCCTTGAAATGTTTTATTCTGATCATCTTCCACCTACCCTCTATAGCATTAACTTATTAGTTAACTTATTAGATCCATCTTGTTTTTAAGCCCCAAAGAGTCATTTTTATTTATATAGTCAATGTTTGTATAAGTTTGCCTTGTTTACTAATTTCTTTACTCCTTGTTACTTCTAGCTTCCCACTCCATTTTGGATTCTTACATGGTTTTTTCCCATTCTTTTTTCCTTTCTTTACATTCTTTACTGTTTTTTTTCAGGAATTGTATATAAGTGGGTATTGGTTTGCAACCTTAGGAGTTTCCAGGGTAAAATTTTTATTTTTTTAAAGATTTTATTTATTTATTTCACAGAGGGAGAGAGATCACAAGGAGGCAGAGAGGCAGGCAGACAGAGAGAGGGGGAAGCAGGCTCCCCGCTGGGCAGGGAGCCCGATGTGGGCCTCGATCCCAGGACCCTGAGATCATGACCTGAGCCGAAAGCAGAGGCTTTAACCCACTGAGCCACCCAGGCGCCCTCCAGGGTAAAATTCTGAACTAGCCCCTGTACACAGCAAGCAAGGAAAGACCAAAGAAAGAGAAAGGCCCTTCCAGATTGGTAGGTGGCAGGTGTGATAAGTCAAGGGAACGTATAATGGATGCCTTGGGCAGCAGCCTGGTGAGTAGTCCTCTACATCTGGCCCCCAGAATCTTAAGAGTTTACGTAGAAGCCTTAATGGGATTCAGTCATGTATACAGTTCAAATGGTCTCAGTAACACATTATTCTCTCAAGGCTTCGTCCTTGAAGTAGCTCTTCATGCAAGAACAATGGGCCAAATGTACATTCCCAGGACAGGGAAAGGGTGAAAAGCCTCCACCTTGCATTTCAACCTGTAGTCACTTCCTCTCCATGACCTCCTTCAACAGTAGGAAATCCTTTTGCTTTTGTTTGTTTGTTTGTTTTTTAGAATTTATGTACAGCATCTTAATTTGTGATTACTAGGTCAATTAGTATAGAATTTTGTATCTAACTTAGCCCAATAAAAATATTTTTATTGTTTTCTGACTTCTTTGTTGTTGATGAGAAATCTTCTGTCAGTTTGTCTTCCTTTTTAGTTAAGCTGTCTTTTCTTTCTGGTTATTTTAAGATGATCTCTTTGCTTTTCTGTTTCTGTAGTTCCTTATTTAATTTCTAAGCATGGATTTGATTTTGTTTTTCCTGCTTGAAACCTGGTTTGCCTCTCCAACCTGAGGACTTAAGTTTGTATCCAAGTTTGGATAATTCTTATCTTTCAAATATTTCCTCTCTTTATTCTGTAATGTCCTTTTTATATAATACCATTAAGTGTACTTTTGATCTTTTCATTCTATTCACCAAGCCTTTTTGTCTTTCTTTCATATTTTCCATTTCTTTTTCTCTCTTTGGTGCGTTCTTGGTGATTTTCTCAAATTTTGCATCACTTCAGCTCTATTTAATCTACTCTTGAAGTCATTCATTGAATTTTCAATTTCAATAACCATAGTTTTTTATTTCCAAAAGTTTAATTTGGTTCTTTTTCGAATTTGCCAATTTTATTTTGTATCATATGCTCTTCAATATTATAGTCTGTTTAATAGTGTCGTATTTTTTCTACCTCTTAGAGTGGCACAAATTCTTCCAAGTATTTGGTGTACTGACTCTCCCTCACTGTGGTTTGTTTCCTTGTGTGGTTGCTAATTGTTGACTGTGAATCCAACTTTAGCAGGGAGTCTAGTGTACCCCAGATTGTGCACTACTGGTGTTATAGAGAGGTTTGCATTTACTTTTGTTGTAGTCCTAAAATTAGTTTGTGGGATAATTTTTTTTGGCTTTGGATTCTTGTACCACAGAGCTAGTACAACTCCTACTAGCCCTTATATGTTTCTGGCTTAAGATTTCAGTTTCTTTCAGGAGATTTATTACCCCCATTAGGGACCTGGATAGATGGCAAGTTTACTTGCCAATTTTCTAGGTTAGTGGGAGGAATTTCCTTATCCCTGTTTCACTAATAGGCCTGAACTTTAAGCGGGGTACTCTGTTGTAGTTCTCTGAGCCAAAAGATGCTGATACCAAGAAATCTACCTACATGACATTACAATTTTAGCAGCCAAACCTTATATCAGGATTTGATACCCTGTTTTGCTGGCATGGTAACAACAGAAGTTTAATTTTGGTTTGAATTCCCTTTTTACTTTAGGTAACTGGAAGATTTCTCATTATTTTTATCATTGAGTTTGGCTCTTATATTAAAAAGGGAACCTTATATTTCACCCAGTATCCCTGTTTTGTAGGGGGAATGTCTTCCATGTCAGCTTAGTTTGCCACTTTCCCTATCTTAATGCTTTTTCTTGCCTCTCTATTTTTTCCCATGTTCAGATTTCTCCCATAAAAAAAAAGATTTTCTTCATAGTAAAATGTTTGCCTACAAAGAAAACTCTAGGTCTAGATGATTTCTCAGGAATGCTTTCTAAGTATTCAAGGAAAAATACCACAATTTTACAGAACTACTTCCTGGCAATAGAAAAAAAGGGAACACTTTTCATGAGGCTGGATAACCCTTGTACCAAATAACTACTTTGGGTACCTTACAAGAAAGAAATTTTATAAGTCAAGTTCCCTCATAAGTCTAAATGCAAAAATTCTAAAACGATATTCACAAATCAATCTAGCAATATATAAAAAGAAACTTTTGTAATGACCAGGTTGTTTTTATGCCAAGATGAAAAAGATTAGTTTAACACTAGAAAGTAAATCATTATAACCTATCATATTAGTACGTAAAAGAAGAATCATATGATCATCTCAATAGGCTCATTTGCTATATATCAAATGTTATATATGTATTCATTATCAAACAGGGAAGCAAATAGCTCTTAGCAAACTAGGATATACAGTAATTTTTTTTAATCTTAAAAAAAAGCTCATTAAAAAACCCTCTAAGTTTTTTTTATCGTATTTGATGGTTAAGCTAATTTTTTTCCATTGAAATTATAATCAAGATAAAGATGAAATAAAGTTTGACTACACTATACTGTATGTATACTGATGACTCAGTTTTCATTTCCGGTATTACTTACTTATGCCTTCTCTTTTCCTCATGATCAGTTTAGATCAGTTTTTCTATTTCAAGGAAACAGCCTCTGGTTTTTTGACCATCTCCAATTTTTTTTGTTTTATTAGTTTGTGGCCCTATTTGAGTTATTTCTTAGCTTCTACTTTCTGCCTTTTAATTTCTACATTTAAATGTTTATTTTTACCTTTCTTGTTTATAATACAGATATTTAAGGCTTTTAACTTGAATTCATACATTTTCTGTATTTCATGAACCACTTTAGTTTCATCCCAGAAGTTTTTTTTTTTTTTTAATTTTATTTTTATTCTTTGCCCAAGGGGTACAGGTCTGTGAATCATCAGGCTTACATCTTTCACAGCATTCACCAAAGCACAAACCCTCCCCAATGTCCATAACCCATCCACCCTGTCCCTACCCTCCCACCCCCCAGTAACCCTCAGTTTGTTTTGTGAGATTAGGAGTCTCATCCCAGAAGTTTTTATCTGTTGTATTTATATTGACATCCAATGCTAAATACTTTTTAACTTCCATTGTGATATCTACTTTAACCATCTGTTTTTTTTTAAATTGGATGTTGCAAAGAAAATTTTTTTCTTTTAATTTTATCAATCTTTTAATTTTAATTCCAGCATAGTTTATATAGATTATTATGATAGTTTCAGGTATACAATATAGTGATTCCACAATTCTGTACATTACTCAGTGCTCATCATGGTAACCATATTCTTAATTCTTTCACCTATTTCACCCATCCCCCCCACCCACTCCTCTGGTAATCAGCAGCTTGTTCTTTATACTTAAGAGTATGCCTTGTTTTGTTTCTCTCTCTCTCTTTCTCTTTTTTCCCCTTTGTTCGTTTGTTTTATTTCTTAAATTTCACAGATGAGTGAAATCATATGGTGTTTGTTTTATTCTTTTTTCTTTTTTTTTAAAGATTTTATTTATTTGACAGAGAGAGAGGTTACAAGTAGGCAGAGAGGCAAGCAGAGAGAGAGAGGAGAAAGCAGGCTCCCTGCTGAGCAGGGAACCCGATGCGGGCCTCGATCCCAGGACCCTGAGATCATGACCTGAGCCGAAGGCAGAGGCTTTAACCCACTGAGCCACCCAGGCGCCCTGTTTGTTTTTTTCTGACTGACTTATTTCACTTAGCATTATATTCTTTAGCTCCACCCATTTTGTTGCAGTTGGCAAGATTTCATTCTTTATATGGCTAAGTAATATTCCACTGTGTGTGAATGTGTGTGTGTGTGTTTGTGTACACATCACACCCTCTTTACCAATTGGTCAGTCAATGGACCCTTGGGCTGCTTCCATAATTTGGCTATTGTTGATAATGCTGCAGTAAATGTAGGGGTGCATATATCTTTTTAAGTTAGTGTTTTCATATTCTTTGGGTAAATATCCAATAGCATGATTACTAGATCATAAGGTAGTTCTATTTTTAATTTTTTGAGGAGCCTTCATACTGTCTTCCAGAGTGGCTGCACCAGTTTGCATTCCTACCAATAGTTCATGGATGTTGCTTTTTCTCCACATCCTCACCAACACTTGTTATTTCTTATGTTTTTGATTTTAGTCACTGTGGTGTGTGTGAGGTTTTGTGGTTTTGATTTGCATCTCCCTGATGATGACTGATGTTGAGCATCCTTTCATGTGTCTGTTGGCCGTCTGGATGTCTTCTTTGGAGAAATGTCTGTTCATGTCTTCTGCCGTGTTTTTAAATTGAATTTTTCGGGGGGATTGAGTTGTGTAAGTTTTTTTATATATTATATATAAATACATATATGTGTGTTTATCAGTTATGTCATTTGCAAATATCTTCTCCCATTCAAGAGTTTCTTTTTGTTTTGTTGATTGTTTCCTTTTCTGTGCAGAAGCTTTTTATTTTGATGTAGTCCCAATAGCTTAATTTTGCTTTTGTTTCCCTTGCCTCAGAAAAATGTGGCCACAGCCAGTGTCAGAGAAATTACTGGTTGTGTTCTATTCTAGGATTTTTATGGGTTCAGGTCTCACATTTAGGTCCTTAGTCCATTTTGAGATTTTTGTGTGCATGATGTGAAAAATGGCCCTGTTTCATTCTTTTGCATGTAGCTGTCTAGTTTTCCCAACACCATTTGTTGAAGGGACTGTTTTTTCCTGTTGGATTTTCTTGCCTCTTTTGTTGAATATTAATTGACTGTGTAATCATAGATTAGTTTCTGGGCTTTCTATCCTATTCCATTGATCTGTGTTCTATTTTTGTACCAGTACTATACTGTTTTGATTACTACAGTTTTATATATAACTTGAAATTTGGAATTGTGATATCTCTAACTTTGTTTTGTTTTAAGACTGTTTTGCCTCTTTGGGGTGGGGGGCTCTTGTGGTTCCATGCAAATTTTAGGATTATTTTTTCTAGTTCTGTAAAAAATGCTGTTGGTATTTTGATAGGGTTTGCATTAAATTTATAGATTGCTTTAAATAGTCTGGACATTTTAACAGTATTTGTTCTCCTGGTTCATGAGCATAGAATGAATATCTTTCCATTTGTTTATGTCATCTTTAATTTCTTTCATCAGTATCTTATAGTTTTCAGAATTCAGGTCTTTTACTTTCTTTGTTAAGTTTATTCCTAGATAAAGGGCGCCTGGGTGGCTCAGTGGGTTAAAGTTTATTCCTAGATATTTTATTATTTTTGGTGCATAACCATCTGTTATTTAAGAGTGTGGTTTTAGTTTCTGAACATATATTTTTTTCTTTTTTTTTCTCTTTAAAAAATTGTTGAGACCTCTTTTGTGAGCCTATTTTGTCAGTTATTATATTTGAGTGTGTTTGAAAATCAAGAGTATTCTCTGGTTTTGGATATAGGATTTTAAAAAAATATTTTTACTTATTTGTTTTAGAAAGACAGAGAAAACTGGGGGAGGGAGAGGGAGAACCTCAAGTAGACTCCACACTAATCATGGACCCCTACACCAGACTTGATCCCACAGCTCTGAGATCATGACCTGAGCTGAAATCAGGACTCAGATGTTCAACTGACTGAGCCACCCAGGTACCACATGGTGGATATATGATTTTTTACATATATTTTAGTTAAACTTATTGTTGCAACTTATTGTTGCAATATAACATGGTAGTTAGGATACAGGTTCTGTAGTAGAATTTCTGGATTTTAGTCCTGGCTCTGGTACTTACTAGCTCTATGAAACTGGGCAGTAGATAATAGGGGTTGTGGTTAGGGTTAAATTGATTAATATATAAAATGTTTAGAACAGTGCCTGGCACATATTAAGTGCTACAAATATGGCTAAAATGCTGTTGTTCAAATCTTTATTTCTAATTACTTTAATGTGCTTGCCCTATCCATTTAAGATAGAGGTATGTTGAAATCATTCATAAGATCTGTGTTTTTCTCCTTGAACTTTGACCACTCTTTACTCTCTTTGTTATAATGTTATAATGTTTGCATATAAAGTTTTTATACTACTTAATTGCTGGATTCATTAGTTTTTAGTATCCTTTTTAATGTAGGGCCTCTATCTAATCTACGTACCTTTGTGGAGATTAGAAAAAGGCACATTCTGTGCGTTAGGGAGCTTGACCTAAGGCCAACTCAGGAGGTTGTTCAGAACGCTTTGGAACATCTCTGCCAAAGAGCATCACAGCTGGCTAAAACCTGTCTAAGGCTGTATTTCATTGGTTTTCCACTGGAGGGTGCTGCCAAGCTTCAGGGTACACTGCTGGGGTAAAGACTCAACAACTCCACCTTAGCCACTGAGACCATCATGGCCTATTTTGACATTCTTGGATGAGACTGGGAAACCAAGGGTATAAGGCCTCAGGTATTGCCTTATCAGCTGGCAGAGGAAATCACAGCTGCTCTGACAACCATACCTGAAGTTCGGGAATAGTCTGGGAACTGTGGCAGGCCAGGGTAGCCACGTCTGACGAGAACTGGAGGACACTGGGAACCCCATTATTCTCTGGAGATGGTGGGGTTCCTGGGAGTGAAAGGGCTACCCATGAGTGAAGCAAACGCAGACCCAATTTGTTATCTCCTGTGCGGCAACGTCAGAAAGCAGGGTACTCCTAGAATATCAGATCTATCACATGGACATGCTGTCCAAATGAAGATTTATCAGTGGAAGTTAATAAGACAGTGTGAGTGGATTTGGGAGGTAGAGCCTGGAGAGATACTTTAAGCCAGGATTTTTGTAGGGCATCCGATGGTGAGATTCTGGGAGAAGAGAGAGTTGTGAAGGGCTATAGACATTTTAGTTTCTTACTATTCCCTCTTAAACATTCATTCTTCAGTCAGAGACATCTGGTTTCCTGTGCATACCTTTTCTGCCATTGTGTCTTTACTCCTGCCTTTCTCATAACCCTACAGAGATATTGGGTCATAAATGACACTTTTTTATCTCAGGGAAAAAAAAGGAAGATGTGATGCTAATATTTACTTCTGCAGTTGTTGTGAGGATTCAGTTTAAAAAATGAAGATTCAAGTACCTAGGTGTAGCAGGGGACCAAGACATGGGGTCTATTTTTCCTCTCTTTTGGTTGCCCTTTTTTGCTGCCAGTGTTCTAAATGACTGCCAGTATTCTAAATGGTTAGGTGAAATAATTTTATACACCCTCACCCACCCACACTCACCACCCACACACTTTTACTGAACACATTTTATTCTGCTTCCAAAATATAGTCTGGATCTGCTCTCTATAGTCACCACTGCCAGCGTCCTCTCTCTCAACACCTGCAGCAGCTTTTCTAGCTGCTCTCCTTGCTGCTGATCTTGCCTCTTTCCACACAACAGCCATGGCTCTCTTTTAAATATGGAAAAAAAGAACATTAGAAACCTTTCCGCAGCTTCCCTGGATTTTATTTTATTTCCCCCTTTTCCCCATAGATTTTAAAGATTCTTAAAATTTATTTATTTATTTATTTATTTGACAGAGAGAGAGAGAGAGAGAGAGAGAGAGAGAGAGAGAGAGAGAGACAGCAAGAGAGGGAACACCAGCAGGAGGAGCGGGAGAGGGAGAAGCAGGCTCCCCGCGGAGCAGGGAGTCTGATGGGGCTCGATTCCAGGACTCTGGGATCATGACTTGAGCCGAAGGCAGATGCTTAACAGCTGAGCCACCCAGGCACCTCTTCCCGCAGCTTATAAATAAAATGAGGATTTCTTCCTGTCACCTGTCAGGCCCTATGTGATCGGGACCCTGAGTATCTCTCTCTCTCTGCGTTCTTCTCCTACCCTGCTCCTCTCCTCTTAATCTAGTTTTTAACGAACCTTCTGTTATCCTCAGCTCATTCTCATTTCAGGGCTTTTGTGCTTCCTGTTTTCCCTGCCAAGAATATTTTTAGTTCTCAGCTCAAACACTAGAATCAGAGGGGTCTTTCTTGCCCACTTTATCTGAAGTTGCTTCCTCCTGTCCCGAATTACCCTCCCTCAGACTACCCTATTTTAATTTGTTTGAAAGCAACTGTCATTATCCAAAATCATTATATATATATCTACATGTATATGCTTATTTGTTGTTTTCTTGCTCTAGACTGTAAGTTTCATCTATCCTGATCATGGATATGTTTCTGAGTCCTCAAGTAGTATCTGGTATGAGGGAAAATGCGACAGTACATTTGCTTAATGTGTGAGTGAATGAATCAATAATATTTTCTTTATGAAGTCTTTTCAGAGTACTCCCACTGAAGGTAACTCTTTTTTCCTTGGAGTCCCTATTATATTACATTTGCATTACTTACTATATGTATCACATTATTCTTTGCATTTGGTTATTTATGGATATTATCATGTGTCCTCTCCTAGACTGTAGCATGCTGGAAGGCAGATTTGGAGGGTGAATGTTTAATAAATAGTGTGAAATGATGAATCAATTACAAACAATAAAATCATCTTTATTTAAAATACTGATAAAAGAGGAATCCTGAATATGGCTATGGTCTCCACTTCTCAGCTCCCTTTGACAGTTGGGGCATTTGGACTGTAGCTAGGCTTGTTGGAAGAGATATACGTTCTCCAGGGATGCTCTCCACATCCCACACTCTTTCTCAGCCCTGTTAGGTTTGTAAAATTAATTCATTCTTTATTCACTTATACACAACATCTCAAGCAAATTACCAGTTCATAGCTTGATTTTATTCTTCGAATGTTAATAGCTGTTCTACTTTTGAAGCCAGAGGGTTACAATTTTCATACTTGACAAAATTCATGATTTAAAAAACCTTTCCATTGTATTCCTCTTCCTCCTTCTCCTTTTTTTAAAAATTAGTTTTTGACTCAGTAGAGAATAAAATCTGTTAGGCATCTTCCTGTAGCTTTTTAAAAAAAAATCCTTGTATCTGTGAAATAGCCCTTATTTCTGCCATTTTGTAGATGAAGATCATAGCTTGTCCACTCCACCGGTGCTGGAGGTGGGATTCAAACGCAGATTTCCTGCTTCTAAAGCCACAACTCCAGACTAACTCAGAAGTGTTCTTTGGAACTATATCAGTAGACAAAACAGCAGAGACATTATTGAAGGCCATGATTAGAGATTTAGTAGCACAAATTACATGTGTTCCTTACGGGCTACAGCTGTATTGGAAGAAAAATGTGGACCTGTAAGCATAACTTGACCAGAACCTGTTTTTTTGTACTGTCTATGTATGATCATAAACACTTGAGAGTTCTCAAGTGTTCTTTCCCCTAGTTCCTTCTTGCCACATGAACACACTTTCACTGTTTTAACCATGGCAGTAATGTGAGTGCACCGTACAGATGAGAAGAATTGTGGAGGGATCGGTTCCATGGATGTTGAACTTTGCTTTCCTTCCTGCCTTTCCTGGGATGTTTCCTGGAATGTTAAGATCAGGATATTATAATGAATTGGTTATTCTATTAGATTCTATTCTGACCTAAAAATAAAGGGTCACGAGGAGAGACCGTTCTTTTGATTATGTTATATATATATTTAGGGAGATTTAATAAAAAGAGTACACTTCAAAAGAGGTGATTTGAACAGCTGTCCTTCAAGTCATGATGGTAGCATTTTTTGGGTGAAGAGCAAAATTGGAAAACAATGGTTTTACTTCAAATGCAAGGTATTACTTTTACTGAAATTTAAATCCACTAACTTGTGAGCTTTTAAAGACATGGAATGTAATTTTATTCATCTTTATGTATTTATCCTTTATTTGAAGGCATGGAAACATATTAGGAATTCAATGCATGTTTTTCAATGACCAGATGAAATAACACTGTTTTAGTACCCTTGATATGGACTTGTATATAACCCACCGGTATCATCCCATGATTTTGTTAGTATGAAACGGTTTCTGTTATATGTCGTGGGGTTATGAATAAGGAAGATTTTTAAACATTACAAGTAATAAAACACAGAAGAGTAAACTGATATAAACTGATACTGAATTTATTAAAGCATTATTAATAAAACTAGTTGTCACTACCATAATAATGTGAAAGTAACAAACAATATAATTCTAGTTGATATACAGATAATTCTTTTTTTTAGAGCTACCTAGTTGGTGAACAAAGTCATATTTTGGGTGTTGTATTATCAATTTCCTCATTTACAGGTAGGAATAGGATAGAGATTAGATGTGAGGAAATGGTCCCTATGACAGGTATTTCTTATGTATAGCTAGAATACAAAGTCAGATGAGCAATGTAGGAAACAAGCAAGTCCAGGCATCCAGGAAGTCTAAGAATTAAGTAGTTTAATCCAGGAGTGAGATCAGCAGGTTAGATAGAATATTCCAGTAGCCAACTCAAGTCCAAAACCTTGGAAGATAGTACACAGTGGAAGATAATACACAGTGGAACTGAGTGTGAGAGAAGCCAAGGAGTAATTCTAGAGCACGCAAACCCCTGTAGTTGTTAACAGAGGACTTGGGTTTCTAGGGGTACAGTGAAAATCCCCTAAAATGGAAGATGGTACTCATGGCCGGGAGGCAGATTAGTTTTCTGACAATAGTTCCCTTATTCATTGATTCATAAATGCTTCTTAAGTGAGTATTCTATGCCTTGTACAGTATGTGGTACTTAGAATGCAATAGTTAACAAGCCAGACAGGATCCTTTTCCTTAAAGAGCTTATAATGTTTGGAGTGTCATGTTAAGAAAATAAGAATTATAGTATGATAATAATATACCATATTAATTGTTTGTGGGAAATCCAGATTTCGTGGAAATAATACTAATAACTAATGCTTATTGAATAGTTACTGTGCATCAGGTACTGTTCTTAGTGCTTTATATCATTAACAGGTTTAATCTTTATAAGAACTCTACAAAATAAGTATTAATGTTATTTATATTTTATGTATGAGGAAATGGAGCTTCAGAAAGGTGACGTTCTCCTGCTCAGGACCTCATAGCTAGTAAATGGTAGATTTAAGGTTTGAAATCCATGATTCATTTCCAGAATCCATGGTTCTAGTCATTCATTACCTTCTCCCACTCTCCTCTTGCCTGTTAATTTCTCAGGTCTTCAGTGGAAGGTGGGCGTGGGGCTGGGACAAGGAGCCAGGAAACATCTCCCCAGGTGGGGACATTGAATTAAGACCTGGGTGAGGGAGGGGGGTAGTTGGAGAGAAAGGTAGGTAGCATAGGGCACAGGGGAAGAGAGGGAAAGAAAGCATGTTCAAGACTCAAAGGCAAAAAGGAGATGGTAAAATTGGGGAACAGTCAGATAGTTAAGGTGGAGTGGTCGAGCTGTTTTTGTTGGCTGATATGCGAATTTCAACATGAAATTAGTAGGTTCATGGAGAGAGGTTTTTGACTGTAGACACATACAAACTAAAGAACATGATCAAGAGAATGCGGTGGGCAGGTGGAGTCTTTGGAGAGAAATACTTGACTATTAATAAGATCGTAAGTCCTATAATTAATCTCAAAAAAAGAATGCTCAATTTAAGTGTTTTAGCATGAGAGGAAGAAAGAATTAGCGGTAAATATGAAGGCATGTCTTAAAAACAGTGTCCATCTTTAAAATTGTGTGCAAAGGATAATTTCCTGGCCCATTCCCCTATACAAACAGGCTGGCAGCAGGCATTTCAGCTCTACCAGTTGTATGGGACCAGAATTTCCACGTAGAATACTTTGTGTGGTTTGCGCCCTAGGGAAAAAAGAGGGGAGGAGTATTTTACAATGATCTCCTCTGTTTCTAGGGCAAGACTTAAACTCTACCCAGCATTTCAGTTCTGTCTGGAAAGGTATAACTGACACTATTATTATTTTTAAAGGGTTTGGCGTTTTGTTGTTTTTTTTTCCGAGAAGTTTTAGATGTCTCTACACTTAAAAGAAAAAAAAAACCTGCAGTAATTTGTTTTAATGACATTCTAGTTTCAACAGGAAAAGATTTGCAAATGTTATGTAGAACGTTAATTTAGAGACGCCTGAGTGTATATGGCATCTTTTGAGCACATATCATCTGGGGACTTGTAATTTACGGCACGGTGCTCAGATTTTGTGTGGACACTGATGTAATTAAAGTGAATGAAATTTGGGCTTGTGTTTTTTTAATCCTAAAACTTTCATTGTCATTGTCATGGTTTTGAGTAAATAAGAAAAGGAGGGAAAGTAGGTGCTGTCATGCTATCAGTAACTAATCAGAGGAGAAGGAAATTTTACACCCCACCCCCCGTGATGAAATTGAACAGAGAGGTGAACAAGACAGGCCGAATAGATTTCAGCAATACTAACCCATAAACATAAGATATGTCATTAAGTGAATCCATTTTAACACTGGTCTGGATAATAAAAGTGTTAACGATTCCTAAAGGAAAAAATACACCAGGAGCCTGAATTGAGAGCTTTTAGTGTAGAAGAGATTTAGATGTTGGCTAAGACCACAAGATCCCAGATGTTTTAATTCTTAAGATGCTTATGCAAAACGTTTTAGACTTTTAAACTAACTTTGTTCTTTCCTCTAATTGTGTTGTCCATGTCCTTCTTATCTTCTTCAAATTATACAAGTTTTTCCCTTCGTTAACTTACGTATTGCTTTACTTGCACTCACAGTGTCGTAGCCCAAAGGTTAAGGAACAGAGTTAAGAGAAGAACAGAGGAGATCTGTCCTCTGGGGGAGGTTGTTTGGAAAAAGGTCAGCATTGAGTGAGGAGTACCTAGACCCCCAAACCCAGGGACACTGGTAAATTGATCAGGCCTGGAGAGATTCCATTTTCTACAACAAAATGTGAGGGAGAGCTGCTATCAGAAATGGTCTCAGACACCTGACAGCTAGCACTGGGGCAGCCAGAGATAGACTGATGACCCCAGAGATGAACATAGGCCGCAGGGAGAATTCCAAGGGTGAAGTGTGGGGTCAGGAGTTGGCAGAAATTACAGAGGAACAAAGGCAGATTCCGAAAATGTAGTTGCTGAGAGAGAGACAGACAGAGGGAGAGAGAGAGAAGAGAAAGGAATTTAGTTAATTGGAAGCAACATTGGACATATACAAAGAGCTAAAAGGAGAACCAATACTGAAATATGATTTATTTAAAATCGGTGAGTGACCAGAAATAACAATAATAGCTGCTATCTCCAATCACTTGCCAAATAGTGGCTCTGTTCTAAGCATTCTACATCTTCTGATTTTATTTAATCTGCTCAACAAACTCTTTGAGGGAAGTACTACCAGTTTACCTATTTTGTAGGTGAGGAATCTGAGTCACTGAGCCAGGAAAGTGAGGTGCGGGGCGGTAAGAGACCACATCTAGCTTCACACATGCAGTAGATGCTGAGCTAGGATTGCGAGGTCAGCAGTGAAACTCAGAGCCTTCGTTTTTTCAGCGATGATGCGGTCCAGCGGTGGTTCTCATGGGGTGGTCCAGGGACCTGCAGCAGCAGCAGCCCCTGGGAGTTGGTAGGAATGCACATTCGCGGGCCCTACTTCACAACTGCTGGTGGCAGGCAGGTGATTCTGCTTCTCTCTGAAGTTTGAGAACCCCTAAGATCGAGCATAGACCCACAGTCTCCTACGGTTTCGGGTTCTTCCTGTCTCTATGTGGCCCATCGTAAAAAGCTCCTCCTCTTTTTGTGGTTTGGATTGTTTAATTGCTCCTGGGGTCCTGTGCACCCATACCCTTATAACAACCCTCAGTTATTTGAGGTAGCTTGAACTGTGTTTGTTACTTGCAATTAAAAGTTATAATTAAAGCAGACACTTCTTACACCCCGAACAAGTTTACTTTAATGAGACTTACTAAAACTGGGTTAGGTTCTCTTTCTGGAAACATAGTGGGCTAGGATGCTTAGACGAGTCATGTCACTGAAAACAGCTAAAAATCTGAGATGAACACATATAGAATCTTAAAAGCTTCAAAAAACCAAAAACTAATAAGGAAACCCCAGCCAAAATCTCAGAGGTAAAGGAGAACCCAGAAGGATCGCTGGAGCACGGAAAGCATTCTGCCGGAGGACATTGGCCAGGTGTTCTAGGTTGCAAAACCTGGTCACCTTGCGTTCAGGGCCCACCCATTGTTGGGAGTTTAAGAGGAAACAATCTCCCTGTGTAAAGCAAGGGCTGTACCCTCAGGACAAGGGTGAAAACTCCCTGCCTTCCCATCCCAGGGGGGTGCAAGAGGACTCCCTTGAGTGCTGGATAGAACAGGGCACAAAAAAGAAAAAACCAAAATGAAATAAATCATTGAGAAGTTATAACCAAACACTGGTGTTTTCTAGGAAGTGCTGCTTAAGTACATCTCAGCGAGGCTGTTCAAAGAATGCCCGGTGTGAATTTGGTTTAAGGTAGTCATGAACTGGGAGTGCCCCTTTGTGTGCCTGGTAAAAGCAGACGCAAATCCTCGGCCTGCAGGAATGCCCACAGTAGTTCCACAAGGAAAGTGGGTTAATCACAGTAAAATTTAGCCAGGCACCAAGGACAAGCACCAGCAGAAACAACCAAATGCCAAAACAGACCCATAAAAATTGTAAGGTTTTAGAATTGTCGGATCCTAAAGCACAATCCTCTCTTTAAAGAAGATGAGCTTGAGAGTACTTTTTGAGGCAATAGGAAAATAAAATCGTAGCAGATTTGAGAAAAAAATAGAATTTAAAGAAAAGAATAAATAAACCAAGGAACTGATGATAAAACATGAACATACACTATTTTCTGCTCTGAATAACTTTGTTTTTTTTTATTAAGAATAGGTTTTGTGACATAGATTCTATGCAGTTTCAATTTAAATTTATTTGAAAATGAATACATTGCATGCTTAGATTAATATTTAAATTCTAAATTGTCAAAATATAAAGATAATTTAAAGTGTATTATACTTACATTAAATCTGTGTTTCAGTTTCCACATCCGACTGACATATAAATATTGATATAGATGTATGAGCAAGCGCTCCAGAAGATTAAGCAATGGTCTAATTATTGGTCTTGATTATCTGAATATATCGTGAACACTTGCGGATTTTGAAACAATATTTCTGCTAAATGGTGTCAGTTTTCCATTTTATTATCAACTTTAATTAAAGTGTTTTAAGGAGTATAAATTACTTGGGAAGAAATACAGATACATAACTGTAGGGTTGATTTTATAAACATGCACGTGGAAAGTTTCTGGGCTTCCCTGGTGTGCTGCTCACTCATCAGTAACACAATCTGTGTTCCCCAGAGAATAATTTCAGTTTTTAGGACTGGTAGAACTTGCAGCTGAGGCTTACTGTGTGGAAAAGATCACTGTTTTCTAATTGTGAATAAATATATCTGCAAACGTTGGATATGTAATATCCAATTCATCCCTAGAGATGCTAATTATTCTTTAAGAATGTGGTAATGAGATGAAACATAGTGTGTGCCAGCAGGCAGAATAGATCATATTTCATATCATTCATTTAAATCAGGGCATTCATTTTCATTACAAGATAGAGTCAGCGATAGAAACGGAGGCAAACTATGGGGAAAGTAAAGTTTAGCAAGTACAGACAGTAAGCCACACAATAGTTGGCTCTTGAAGTGCTGATCTCATTTACTTGCAGCCACACTTGTTGAAAGATGGCTATCAGAAGAAAAACAAAAATCCCCTCTGTGGTGCAATATTAATGTTAATAGCCGTTAGCAAGGAAAAAACATAAAGTTCAAGTTAAAGGCCATAAAAGTTAATTCTTTTGAATGCAACATAAAGCCAGGGTGAGGGGGTGAGCTATGATTTCCACTTTTGTATTACTATTCCTCAACATTCATTTACTGAAGAGCCATCATGTCAAAATATAAAGGAAGAAGCAGACCTTGTCCAGAAAGCTTACCATATATGTAACCAAGGGCCGGGGGATGAATTTCCCAGGCAAGAGTAAGTTGGCATCTTACTGTTAGTGAATGTTTTCATGTCTTGATTTGCATTCCATCTTCCTCCTCCTCTGTTTACTTCAGTCACAGATTAGAAGGCAGGCTGGGAAAAGTAAGAACTTTTTAAGGAGATGGCTGATTTGTTCCATAGGAAAGCACACATAGAAAAGAGTAGGAAAAAGTGGCATGGCCTATCGTCACAACCTCTGAGAAGAGGAAACAAGCAGGAAAGTACACAGGTAAACCCTGAGATTTGGTGCTCTGGAGCATGGAGGAATCCAAAGACTGTGTATTTTTATGCTGCATCTGCAACTTGAATGAATGAGTAAACAAACAAACCTAAGAATTTTGGTTTAAGTTCCACAAGTTGATGTATACAAATTTTAGGATATCTAAGTCTTTTAAGAAATTAGGACATTTGTCACATGCTCTCAAAGTGAAAATAGCCAGAAGGATTTAATGGAAGAAGCATAGGCTTTGACGTGAAACATGAAAAAATGAATTAACTTTTTTTTTCTCTTAGAAAAGATGAAAGGAGGGACACCTGGCTGGTTCAGTCTATAGAGCATGTGACTGACTCTTGATCTCAGAATTATGAGTTCAAGCCCCATGTTGGGCATGGAGCCTACTTAAAAGTAAATAAATAAATAAATAAAAGGTGAAAGGAGATATAATTTGTGCAATATCTGGCACAGAGAAGATTATAATCCTAAAAGGAAGAGAAAAAGTTTTGAAAATTGTATGAATTAATATAATCTTAAATGCTTGATTCTTGAGGGAAGTTTTATATAATACCACCTTTGATGTTACTGTGGCTAAGAACACTCTTTCCAGATACTTTGGGAATGCAGAAAATTTTTGCATTGAACTGTAAGAATTTATAATATGTGCTTAGGTGAAAGAATAATCTATCTGTTGAGAAATATTTAACCCATCATATAAGAAGAAAAGTAGCAGGATAGACAAGAGACTTGATTATTAAGGAATGTGTATGAACCCCTATATTAGTTCGTTTTGCTGTGTAACAAATTATCCTAAAACTTTGTGGTATAAAACAACAACCATTTACTAAAGTTCACAGTTCTGTGGGTCAACAGTTTGGCGGAGCTGGGCTCGTAGTTCTTTTGGTCTTGACAGGCCTCACTGATGGTTTAGCAATAAGCTGCTATGCCAGGGAGGGTCTGGCTCCTCCAAGATGCCCTCAGCTGGAATGGCTTGCACAGCTAGTGGTGGTGTCCCATCATTCAGGATTGAGTTGAGGCTTCAACCAAGAGATATGAGAGGTTCCAAGAGAGTGAGAAGTGTGCAAATCCTCTTGAAACTGGCATGCTTTCACTTCCACTGTCTTCTGTTGGCCAAGGCAGTAAGAGCTCCAGTTCATATTCAAGGTGGGGGCAGGGGATAGATTCGATTCTTAGTGGGAGACAAAGTCATATTGCAAAGGGCATGCATATAGGTCCTTGTGGCTATTTTTGCAAACTATTACAGCAGGGAAGTGAGTTCTAGTACATTTTATGATGAGACAAAAGAATTTGAGAAGGAATGGCAAGAGACTGATTCCCAAACCTAACCATTTTCTGAACAGAGTGGTTAGAAAGGCCTGTAAGGGCGATAGGGAGCTTGAGAGGAGCTGTGTTTGCAAAGAATACTGAAGAGAGGAGCAAGCAGGGATCCAGATTTTTCAGAGAGATTATATATTAGATTTATTCCACAGAAAGAAGAAAATTATTAAATTTTAAAGAAAAAGCCAAATTAATTAGCCTTAACCTATAAAATAGGAAAAATATATTATTTAGCTTTAAAGTTTAAATTCAATGAAAATTAGTCAAGTGGACTGTGTAAATCTTAGAGAGAGAGAAGGACCACATAAGTAAAAGAAATTCAGATTCTGTCAAGAAACATAAATAGGATGTTTTTCCCCTTGTAGAAATGCAGTGCTTTTGTTAAATAAGGCATTGAGCCTATTTTAGGTTAACTAAATGCAAGCCAGACTTTGAGAAGTCTGATCTTTTTGTTGTAAACAGGATGGGATGCGGGGGAGAAGTAGAGCCTTGCAGCCCTACAGAGCACCTCCAGTTCTCCAGTGTGAGAATACGCTTCACCCCTTTTCACAGTTTATACTCTTTACGTGCCCGTAACTGATACTCAGTTGCTTCCTCTGTAGAGCAGTCATTTAGCAACAAGTCTCATTCTATTCCAGCTGATTGAGCAGGAAACAAAAATAAAAGGGACATTTAAATGCATGACCTTATTAAGGCCATATTTGTGGTCACCAGACTGTTAGTTCAAGGCAGTAGAATCACACCACACCCAGCTTAGTTCAGGACCTCTGATTACCTCTTACCCCTTTTCTTGGTGCCTGTAGGAGTTTTGGGTCATTACAGATGAGAGCTGGATCCTGGGCTGTTCCTGGCAAATGGGGCTAAATAGGAATCTAAGGAACAGAGAGGACAAGGGCCATATTATAACATTATTGTACAAATTTTGCTTTGGATGTGAGATTTAGTAATGTGCTATTGGGGCACTAATTATGTCTCTTTAAATAGACTTAAGAGATTGATTTTTATGTGTGTACAAAAGGAGGAAGCTGTTGGGACAGCAGCATTCCAGAACTGTGACCCCCTTGCACCATGGCCAATAGTCTAATGCTGTTAAAGTCCTTTATAAAGGATGGGAGGGGTCAGCAAGTTTTGGCAGATAACCACAGGTGCTTCTTCACCCTGACCAGAAGGTAAATGTCCTGATGGGGCTTCCTTCAGGGTGCCAGAAGCAACTAATTACAGATTTTTTTTTTCCTGAGTGAAACTTCATAGACTACTGTTAGCTAATCCATATTCTTTTGGACAATGCTGATGAAGCTTATGACTGCAGTTCTCAGTCAATTCCAAGCTCCTAATGCTTTCTAAGAAGTGAGATCAAACTTGGCCAGTGCCTCCAACAGGCTCTGTAGACCTTCCTCAATGGCAATCCATCCAAACACTGGCCTTTCTTGAAGATGGGGTTTTGTGCTGCCTGCGCTTGAAGCACGGAAATGGACAATATCTAATTGTGACTTAGCCTCTGTGTTCTCTCCCTGAATTGAAATTAAACTTTTAAAAAGTAATATAACTGCACTATAGAAAGTTTGGAAGATAATGAAATCATAGAGTTTAGAAATTGCTTATGGTTTGGCATAACCATTACCTTTTTTTTTGGTATGTTTAAGTAGAACATTTCCATGTATTTCTTATTATAATTGTGACTGGAACATAGGTATCAAGTGTTATAAACATCTCTTAATGTTTTCACATGGCTGTTATATAGTCTTCAGAGCTAATTTCATTAAGTGAATGTAAAAAGTTGTAATCATTGTTTTATGCTGGATCTGTATATCACTTCCTTTTTTTCTTGTTTATAAAGAATGATATAGACACATCTTTGTACTTACAGACTTCCTTCTGGGATTTTGATTATTTGCCTGGCAGATTCCCAAAGTAGGGAATATACATCTTTATGACTCAACATGTATCGGCAAATTGCTTTTCCAATTTACAGGTCTTTATAAATTCTGTATTTGATATTTAGCTTCTACTCAGGCATCCTGTGTAGTAAGGAATATAACTGTAGACTAAGAGCAGTTATGCCTGTTAGTGATTTTCCCTAGCTCCATTTACTGTGACTTCTGTGCTTTGTACTCAATTTCTACCTTGGTTTGGCTTAAAAAACAACACAATAGAGCAAAACACAGAACAAAACAAAACTTCCCTCTTGCCTTCTAGAAATGTGGCTTTTGCTTAATTTCTCAGAGCTGGTTGCTTCTATAGTTTGGCATCTCTTGGGATCTAAGGATACCCCACTCTAGCCCCTGTTCTCAGAGACCCCACCCATATTCTGTTCATCATTGGAGGTGAAATGGAGGAGGGAATTGGTCTCCAGAAATGCACATGTGTGGTCGTCTCTCTGCATCAGGGAGAGAAATGGAAACCACCATCCCTCTTAACATTTTAATGATTTTGTAGGTGATGTATTTTTTATTTGTCACACTGATTTTCACTTTTTTGACTTATTTGACCATTTAACAAATATTTGTTAACATTTCATATGGTATATTATTTTTAGAGTATTTACCATCATTAGAGATATATAATGTTAAATAACAAAATTCAAGTAAATTTGAAGATCTAATTGGCTTTATTAAAGATTCATGAATTGAGCAGCATCCCATCTAGCAAGGAAAGAGGCACACCACCAGAGGAGTTGCATAGAATGGAAAGTTTTTATAGATGGAGGATGGAGGCAAGAAAGTTATTAGCAAAAGGAAAGGATTGTTCCAGGCAAGGCTGTTCACTAGGTGGAAAAGCAACTGTCTTATTGTGCAGATTACCTCATCTTTCTCTGGGGGATGGGGAGGACCCAGGTAACAGACTCATTGGTGCTGATGGAAAAAAAAAAAAATTCCTGACTGACTGGTTAAGGCCAAATTTCTGGAGGCTGAAACTGCAGTTAGGTTGGGTATTAAGCCCAGGTTTAGGAACTCAGTCTAAATGATACCATTTGGGGCCTGTGGTTTTATTTTTTTAACAATGCTTTTAACTGAGTGATTAGACTTAGTCCCTGAGACTTAATTATGATTTTGGGTACATACACTGAAATCAGTTCAATTCAATTCCTTTATTTCAACAGCCCTTCATTTAGAGTTGTCCTGTTCTGTTCTAAGCACTGTGCCAAAAATTGTTGATAAAGATAGAGATAATACCTCATCTTTAATAGCCCATGATGTAGCTGTGCAGACTGAATAAAGCTGTAATATGATGCATTAAGGGCCTCAGTGAGAATTACATTTTTTTTTCATAGTGCCTTTTTTCTTATGCTATGTATTCCCATAGGAATGCAGTTGTTAGAGTAATTCATTTTCTCATGAGAAGACTAGAAGTCCCTAAAAAGGAAATAATGGCTGGGAAGTGGAAGTGGAAGGACTCAAAGTGACTGGTATATCAAATGGTGTGTCTGGTTTGAGGAACAGTAATACTCTGGAGTAGCTAAAGACTAAGATAAGGAAATTGGCTGGAGTTGAGGTTGCTGCAGTGGGCAAGGGATAAATCAGTAAGGCCCTTTTATGATGGCTGAAGATGTTCTGTTCAGTTCTATGGGTGATGAGAAGGCATCCAATGGTGGTAAGTTGTAGATTGATTTGATCAGATTCGTTCTTTAGAAGATAACTCCCCACTTTTGCCTCATTGCATCCGAGAGAGCAAGATGGGTCACCAGCAGCTCTACTGGAGCCATCCGAGGAAATCTGGCCAGGGCTCTCATTCTTGCTGCATCTGCTCAAACCAGCACGGTCTGATCCGGAAATACGGCCTCAATATGTGCCGCCAGTGTTTCCGTCAGTACGAGAAGGATATAGGCTTCATTAAGTTGGATTAAGTGAACTTCCTTGAATGGGTCATCCAAGATACCTACCTTAATGCCAATTCATTGTACATAAAATAAAAATACTCAAATTTAAAAAAAAAAAAAAGACAACTCCCCAAATGTAGGAAAGCTGATGAGGCAGGAAGCATGGTGACCATTGAGATATTTAGGTGACCATGGAAATGAGAGAAGAGAACAGATCTGATCTGTAAGATGCTTCATCATCCACATTGATAGGAACTGATGGTGACTGGACATGGGAAGTATCAAGATAACTCCGAGCTTCTTAGTTTGGGCCACAGAGTAGCTAGACAGTGATATGTTAATCAAGAATGGAAATTCAAGAAAGGAAATATGTTTTGGAGGTGGGAAGTAGAAAACAAGTTTGGTTTTGGACATTGTATTGGTCACTACTGATTGCCTAGTCAACATTTATTTCCTACCTTCTTTCTTAAGAGAAGATAACTCTTATTTGTGTTCTAAGATATATCATGGTTTGTTTAACTTAGCAGTTCTCAACCAGGGGTGATTTTGCCCCTGCAGGGAACATTTGGCAATGTCTGGAGACATTTTCAGCTGTCACAAGTGGGGAATGCTACTGACGTGTAGTAGGTGGAGGCCAAGAAGGTTGCTGAACTTTGTCCAATCATGGAACAGCCCCTTACCACCCAGAATTATCTGACCCTGAATGTCAGTAGTTCCAAGGCTTAGAAACCTTGTTAAGTCAATATGGTAATCTCATTCCATTTGCCAGTATTGGTTTAGGAATAAGCATGGACCTCTTTCAGTGGGACTTCTATAAAGTTTTTCTCTTAAGGAGGTGAAACACTTCTCTTTATGGATGATATATGTTTGAATATAACACTTAGGATTGCTGCATCCGCCAGCTACCAGCCTGAGGATGAAGCCCACATATAGAAGAGGGTAGAGCCAAGAAAAATACAGAAAAGAAGGTCCAGAGTCTTGATGGACATCTAACAGTGCCTGTAGCCTGTTCTGTCTCTTGTTACATGGGACTGTAAATTTACTTATGGTCCAAGATAGAATAAGTAGAAGTTTCCTGTTACTTGTAACTAAAAGCATCGTGATACCACCATGTTGAATTGCTTATGGATGGCTCAAGATAGTAGTAACCAAAGGGTTGAAAACGTGATATTGGAGTTTTGCAAAACGTTAAATCTGGACTTAGAGCAGGGAGAGTTGGAATAGAGGGGATAGGTTCAGTCATGGAACTGATGAGCTAAACCAAGCGCGTCTCAGAGAGCAAGACAAAGGCAAAGAGAGTAGAATCTTAGAACACAGCTCTTGAATTGTGAGTCTGAGAAGAGGAAGATTTGGTAAGACCTGCTAAAAGGATTCAGAAAAGCTACGCAAGTGCTGAAACTAGTGAGAGATGTGGTATGACAGAGACAACCTGCTGTCTACTGAGAAGTTATGCTTTCTTTTTCCGTGCTGCGGAATCATCACGGGGATGCAGGTGCTCAACTAGAAACTAAATTAACCAGATCCCCGCTAACCCTTAGAAAGTCTAATGGAAGAGAATTTGTCCTTTAAATTTTGGACCAGTTTTGAGCACATATCCCAAGCTGAAGGGAAAAAAAGGCTCTAGAGTGGAAGAGAAACATTGATAAAAAGGTGTGATTGATAGAGGGCTTTGGAAAAGATGTGAAAAGCTGCATTATTCATCACTGAAAGATGGTATAGGTTTGGAAAAGAAGCAACACTAACATAGTTTGTCTACCACAGTGGGTCAAATGGAAACAATATAAATGAAGAGAAGGGCAGTTGAAGGAGTTCTTGGCTAGTCTGTTCCCCCCCCCCCCCCCCAGACAATTGTCTGCTGAGAAAGAGGCAGAAGCAGGGAGTATAGTGCTTGCAATGAGTGATAAAGGTTTGGAATAACTACTTTTCAGCAATGGAAAGGGAAGCAGAGGAGAAATAAATTAATGGATTGCTGAGCAGCTGGAGTTGAATCTCATAAATTTGTGATGGCTCCAATTAGCTTATGTATGTGATTCCCCAGGCAATGCTCAATGATCTTTGAAAGAAAATAGATAGTTATGCTAATCCAAGCTTGGGGATAGGGAAGAGGAGTGGAATAGAAGGTAAACTGGCAAAGGGATGATTGAAAATGCAGGTAGAATTGTTGAAATCGTTGAACATCACACTGTCAGTAAAAACAGTTCCAAATAAATTCTGCGACTTAGGGTATTGAAGAAAACATTAGGAATGATGCATGATTAGAATGGATCATTTAGCCATCAGTCTTTCAGGGATGAGGCTTATGGGGTGGGGTTGGGTGGCTTGAACACTGCTTTAAAATAAGAGTGAGAAAAAGTGTAATTGAAAGTGAACAGATCACTTCTTGGATGTCCTCTCTTTCACAAATTAACATCATTTTGAAATATAATTCCATTTCAAAATTCACTCAGTTTGTAGGTAAAGAATGAGAGTTTCACAGATGCCAAGGGCTGATACCCAAGGCAAGGTAAGCTTTTAATGACTAAACTGAGATTATAACCTGGATATCTTTTCTCGGCTAAAAGGAGCAGTTCTGGAGTATACATGAAGGACAAAGCCTTCATGACAAATACAAGAAAGGGAATAAATGAGCTTCTTCAATTAAAAAAAATTTACAAATTCCTCATTTGCCCTAGGGAATTATTTCAAAACTTTTTTTTTTTTTTTTTGGTAATCTACCACATTATAGAAGTTCTAGTAGGCTAGTCACATATATACGGCTGGCTCCCATGGTCTGGGAGGAGCGTGCTTTGCAGGGAATCTGGATGAAAGCCAGGTGAGGCATTTGTTTAGGAGTCAAGTAACAGGGTGGCAAAAAGTCACTGGAGGGAAACAAAAGGGGATTTGATGTAACTAATTGATTGTGAATGTAGCCTGAAGCATGCGAATTGGGGGGACCTTCACAGTCCACTGGCTAAGTATGTGCTTTCTAATCAAGAGGTTAGTGTTCATGTGAGTCCTGTTTCTCTTTTGAAAGGGGCTTATTCATTGGGGGAGTTATTGGGAACATGTGTTTATTAGGCTGGGATGGTGAAAGCTTTAACATTGTTGAAAGAGGTCAGCTGTTTTACTCCACTGCTGCTGGATACTAGAGTAATTGACAATGGCGCTAATAGCAGTTAGCTATAGACAAGTTGTGTTTTTCCCTTCAGGTTTTATTGACTGTTCTATACGTTGAAATGTAATGTTGCAAAATCTGGGTTTATGAATCAAATTCACATTTGATGTGAATCACATCATGGCTCAGAGCATACGGTTTACTAGGTGATGAGCCGTTGGTATTTCCTGTTTGTATTTATTAGTAAGTCTAGTTTATTGTTTTCATATTTAAATTCCTTGTAAGCTCACTCTAGTTTTCTTCTTAGAGTTGTTTATGAACCTTTAAATAGTCTCTCTTGTGTATTTAATAGTTGGAGAGCAGAACTGTCTTTCTGCATTTTAATTAGATAGTTTGTTTTTAGGGGCCATTTGTTTTTTTCACTCTTTGGGTGGAATGTCAGTTGCTGTCATTGACTTTTCCTGCACATGGACAAATGATGATGAACATCATCGGGTGGTGATTAACTTTCAATATCAGTAATTGTATAGTTTTTTTTTCTTTTTCTTTTTTCAGTCTTCACTCAATGAAAATAGCCATACTGCAATGTGGAGTAAATACAAGAAAATAAAAATCTATTTTTTAGCAATTACATTCTCATGTCTTTCTTTTTCTGTAATAATAATAATAATAATAATAAAAAAATCTCCCTAAGGATGAAGCTTGATTCATTAGGTCTCTGCTGGAGGTAAATTGTTTTGAAAGCTTAATAAAATAAATAGGGTTATTATGAGAGTGGAAAAAATATATAAGCTTTTACCATCAACAGATGCTTTACTTATTCTAGAATAACAGAAAGCATGAGTCCATAAAATTGCATAATATAAATGGCACGTATTCTGGTTGCCTGTTTAGGATGCTTGCTTTTCTTTTATCTCCTTCCTGGCAGAATACTCACTTTTTATTAGACTACAGATTTTCTTTCAATAATTGCTGCTTTTATTTGGTGAACTCCACTTTTTGTATTACTGTTAAGAATAGGGTCTGCATTGCCTTTGAAAGTATGGTTTGTTCATAGCCAATTAAAAATCAGTGCAAGAGAGTGTGCAGTCATGGAGCATGTCTTACTCTTTTGAGTTACTCTTAAAGTATAAAAGTGAAGTGAATAGATCAGTTCAGGAAGATACTTATTAGTAGAGTCTTATCTTGCATACTTACCAGTATTCGGGGGCCGCTGTAAGTTCCAACGCTTTTTCCCATTCTTCATTTCTGCTTTTTCTGTTTGGCTGGTTGTCTAATAAATAAGGACATAGAGCAGTGGGAATGAAGAGAAGAGTAGAGATGTAGATTTCTTGCTCTCCTCTCCATCTCCCTCTGTTCAAAGACATTAATACAGAGCACTTCATCTTCTGATATCTCTATCAGACATTTACTGGTTACATGCAGTAACTCACTCTCCGAAATCTTTCAGTTGTGTTACAAAAGATTTGCAGTTTCAGATGTTTGACACAATCTTAAAGTAGGATTATTGGGATCCCACTAACACAATTCTGACGCACCATGCCATTTCTTTACATCTTACTCATGTTAGATGTAGGCAACTTCATCACCCTCTGATATGTGACGTGGTCTTGATGAATTCTCCTTGCCTTCATCCTATCTGAGGTTTATTGTGTCTTTAACTGCTCTTCCAGGACTGGATATATTGAGTCTTCAAGAGGCTTTTCTTTGACCTGATAGTGTGGGGAGGAGGGAAAGTAAAACTTGAAAGGGGCTGTGCTGGGGATGATGATTGGTGGACCAATCTGTGTTTGCTGAAAGGGTACTGAGAACACAGAGGCTAGGTTTCCTCTACCTCTTTGGGAATTTACTCATTCCTGTGGGTTTCCTATTCTTCCCCAGATTTTAGGTGAACTACCGGAACCTTCACAGCACTCAGAGATAATTGACCCTACATCACTTGCCTTGATTTGTCCCAGAGGCTCTTATTCCTTTCAGTCAGTGAAGGAGAAACTCTGGGTTTTGGTCACAGCCTGTTAGTTCACAGAGGTATGGGGACTTCCATAGGGACCCTCCATGTGTTCTTCACTGAAGGGTCTCCTGTTCCTTCAGAAAATCATCTTATCTTTCCTTTCTGTTTTTCCTCTTGGCAAATCCTTCATTATTGCTGGAGGTTTAGTGGTTGGTTTTCATAGTTCTGTTTTCTCATTCCATCTTTCTCGTAGGCAGGAAAAAATGAGTTTGGTCAGACTCAGTGGAAATTTCTGAGTCTGTGACACACTGTGTGGTAGGGAGTCCTTATTTATGTGTGTGCAGGGCTTCCAGATCTTTTTCCTGGGCTGTCCACTTATCTCTTCAGCTGCTTCTTTTATTCATTTATTTAGGTTTAAAAAAATCATAGTATAATTTTCATGCAGTAAAACGTGCAGATTTTAACTGTATGGTTTGACGAGTTTGACAAATATATGTGCCATGTAATCCATAATGCAAACAAGACAGAGAACATTTCCATTTCCCCAGAATGATCCTTTATGCCCCTTCTCTTCTGTTCCTCCCACTATATAGGCAACCATTTTTTCAAATAACTGTCATTATGGATTAGTTTTGCATATAAGTGGAATCATATAGTATAAACTCATTTGTGTCTGACTTTTCAGTGTTTTGCATATATCAATTCCTTTTCCATTATTAAGTAATATTCAATTGTGTGACTATACCACAATTTGTTTATCCATTATTCTGTTGATAGACATTTAATTTGCTTTGGCTATTATAAATATTCTTACACAACTTCTTTTGTGGACATTTGTTGTCATTTATTTTGAATATCTGGAATTGCTTGGCCATAGAATCAATATATATTACTTAGGCTCCTTCTTTAAAAAAATAATTGGGAATATTAGTGGAAAACTTGGGAATGTTGTCCACTCACCTCTCTTCCTCATTGCTCTGGTGTACACAGCATGTGTTTTGGATGACTGAGTCACTTTCTAGAATCCTCACTTTCTCTCTCCTCTGGCCACATTTGTTAAAAAGAAAATGGCATTAAGATTGTGCCTCCTACTTAATCAGATTGCTAGGTATATTTCCTGATCAGTTTTAATCATTTTCTTTTTTTCTTCCTTTGTTAGGTTGATGGAAAGGAAGTTTCTGAGATCTGACTTTAAACTGCTAATTTTCCTTGGAAGTCCAATTTATAATACAGGAAATATTGAAAATTACTCAACTAATTCACAGTCCTTCTCCCTTTCATGTTATATATATTTTTCTCAAAGCAGATATATGTTTTAAAACCAAATTTGGCTTTCTTCTGCCATCTTGCCCCAGTAAGTCCAATAAAAATTCTGTTTTGAAGGCTAAGTGGGGAATTTTTTTTCTGCAGCATGACAAATACTGTCATGTATGTGGCTGACAGGAGACTCCCTGTCCTTCAAAATCGAATACTTCGTTAACATGAACAAATCCTAGGACAATTCTGAGAAGGATTCATCTTCTTTCGTGGGATGTTTTAAAAACACGTGGATCATTCTCATTTACGGAATCAAAAATGATTCTTTTGTGAATATACTTGACTTTTATTTTTATTTTTATTTTTTTTAAAGATTTTTTATTTATTCATTTGACACAGAGAGAGAGATTACAAGTAGGCAGAGAGGCAGGCAGAGAGAGAGGAGAGAGGGGGAAGCAGGCTCCCTGCTGAGCAGAGAGCCCGATGTGGGCCTCGATCCCAGGACCCTGGGATCATGACCTGAGCCGAAGGCAGCGGCTTTAACCCACTGAGCCACCCAGGCGCCCTATACTTGACTTTTAAAACAGCATTGCCGGGCGCCTGGGTGGCTCAGTGGGTTAAAGCCGCTGCCTTCGGCTCAGGTCATGATCCCAGGGTCCTGGGATCGAGGCCCACATCGGGCTCTCTGCTCAGCAGGGAGCCTGCTTCCTCCTCTCTCCTCTCTCTCTGCCTGCCTCTCTGCCTACTTGTAATCTCTCTCTCTGTGTCAAATGAATAAATAAAAAAATCTTTAAAAAAAAAAAAATAAAATAAAATAAAACAGCATTGCCTACTTATTATAAATTGGGTGACCTGGTATAATGCTGTCTCCACTTATCAGCTATTGTTGGCAAGTCGTTACTTTTTCTGTGATTGAAATCCTCAGTCAGTAAAATGCTGCCTGTGTATCTCAGGGAATCCCATGTAGATTAACACAAAGATGTCTGTGAGACACTTTGAGATATTTTAGAAGAATGCGTTGTGATTTTATAACATCACGACGATGTTGTTATTTATCTGGGTCCAAAGTGGCCTCTTTCAGTTTCCAAATTGAAGGCCCAGAAACCATTTTCCCTAACATGAGGTTTTCCATGGAAATGCAGAAAACAGAGTTTGGAACTTTGCGTTTATGCATATTCTTCCATGTTTTCTCTTCATGCCCGTTATTTTGTATTTGTATTTCGCCTAATTTTTTTCCCCCATTAATGATTAACCTTTTCTTCTGTCATTTATTTCTTTGTAGAGGGCTATGTGGCCAGTAAGAAGCAATCTTAATTTTGTTTTGGTATGAAATGCACATGGGCAAAGGGAGGCTGGGCTTTGTATTAAAAATGGCGTCTTGGCTCTCTTTGCCTCATCTGGGGTTCTCTTGTATCTTGGCTTTCTTTGACTTCCTTGGAAATCTGTTCTATGGCTCAGTCTGGTTCCAACAGTTGCAATGTATCATTGTGCAAACCTTTGCTAGCTGCAAATACCCTCTTAAAAATGTATTTAACCACAGATTTCAATCTGCAAATTATTAATGTTGAAACTATTTGAAGAAGGACACATTTCCAGATACCAGGCCAACATGAAGCTTTTACATAAATCAAATATGGCAGAACCAAATTAATACTATTGAGTTTTACCCAGCCTCTAGGTTTGGGCCATAGTGATGGTCTAATTACCCGTTTGTGGTTAGCATCATTATATCCTGTACCATGTGTCACCCCAATGCTACATTTGCCAACATTGCATATGGAGCCCTTTCCCCTTCAGGCTTGTTAAAAGTTAAATGTGGGATGAAGGGACGTGCTTTTTTGACTTGCCTCTGGCAACATGAGATAACTTTGTTTTTCAGTTTTTCTTTTTCTTTTCCTCAGTTTCTTTTTTTTTTTTTTAAGGATTTTATTTATTTATTTTAGAGAGAGAGAGTGAGAGAGCATGAGAGGGGAGAAGTTCAGAGGGAGAAGCAGACTCCCCATGGAACTGGGAGCCCGATGGACTCGATCCTGGGACTCCGGGACCATGACCTGAGCTGAAGGCAGTCGCTTAACCAACTGAGCCACCCAGGCGCCCTTTTCCCCAGTTTCAATGTAATGTCACAAGTTAAAATATGTTCCTTTAAATTTGAACCTATGAGGTGTGTGTGTGTGCATGTTTGTGGTAGAGTAGGAGAGAGAAAAGGGCATGGGAGGACCATGTTAAATGTAAGTTTTCTTGATGAAAAATCAGCCTAAAAGGCCAATTGAAAAGATACACCTCTTGGGGTACTCCTTCTATCACATAGGAGAGGACTGAGGTGAAGAATGGACTTGAAAGTGACAGAGCATGCCCTTCTCAGAAGCTGCCTGAAACTCCAGTGGCGCTTGCTCTCTGACTGTGGGTGGGGAGAGTGGGAATCGGCAGGCACGCGCCACACTGCATTAGAGTCTGGAGAGATTGGCTGGAGCACACCCCGTGCCCAGGGACGCCACTGGTGTGCTAACATTGCAAAGTCAACTGCCGTGATTTTGAGAACTCATGGGGAAGTGTGCTGGGGAGAGAGTCACCACGGTGGGAACAAGGAATACAGAAAGCCCTAAGAATCCTCAACATCCTCAACATGTCTGTTGTTGTTCCTCAGCTCTCCTTGGCAAGTCCTTATTCTCTCTGTGCCTGAAATCCTCCATTAGCAAAATGCTAGAGTATGTTTTACCTGTGTACCTCACGGTAGAAGGAGCAAATGCTGGGAAATAGAGAAGGAAGGAAACGAACATTCGTTGTGCTTATATGCATTTTCCCTTTTAATACTGCGGGATAGTGTTTCTTTGTTTAAACCACATTACAGATAATAAAGTAAAGCTCTGAGAGGCCAGGTAACTTACAGAAGTCCAAACAGCAATAAGGTGGTAGCTGGAATTCTGGCGCAAGTGTTTGGATTAATCTATACAAAACCTTTCTCTCCCACTCACTCTCCAAGACTGATATCTAAAGTAGTGGTCTGGGGATGCCTGGGCGGCTCAGTGGGTTAAAGCCCCTGCCTTCAGCTCAGGTCTTGATCTCAGGGCCCTCATGATCTCAGGGTCCTGGGAGCGAGGCCCGCATCAGGCTCCCTGCTCAGCGGGGAGCCTGGTTCCTCCTCTCTCTCTGCCTGCCTCTCTGCCTACTTGTGATCTCTCTCTCTCTCTCTCTGTGTCAAATAAATAAATAAAAATCTTAAAAAAAAATAAAGTAGTGGTCTGTCTAAGTTGAAAATCACCTTGGCTTGCTCTCTTCTGCAAGCCATAGCTCAGTGAATTCCATTGAATTGATTTTAGGTTAATGGTTTAATGAGTTTGAAATGCATGATATTGTCTTCTATTTTAATTTTTGTTTTTAAAAGCCCCCAAGGATTATTGCAAAGTTTTGGGATTTCTGTAATGCCAACACGGCAGACAGAAAGAGAACATGGTTTTATCTAGGCATTTGTTTGAGTGATGTTATAAAATACTCAATTCAGCACATCTCTGTACACATATTTAAGGCATGTGCCCAGCCTTCCCCTCTTCTCACTCCTTCTCCAAAAGAAAGGAAAAAAAAAAAAAGAGAGATAGTGAAAATTAATATTATGTTAGAATACATGATGGTTTCTTTTTATTTTTGTGGAATATGTAAAACATGTGGAACCTGAAATAGAATTTACTGTTGACAGATAAATGCACAGATCAGCCTTTAAATAATAGATGTTGTAATCTATACTAGAGGTTTGATTGGAGTTTTGCCATATTGTTTAAATTAGCCCCACAGTTCAGAGGGGCTTTTGTAGGAAGCCATTGTAATTTTCATCGTTTAGACACTGGTATTTTCATGAGCTGAGGTTAAGTGTCTCAAGGGATAGTGGAATATCATGAAAACATTTCCTGAGTTTGCTTGGGGCATATATTGGTATGCCCAAGCCTGCTCTTCGAAGAACAGAGCTCTTGTTTTGTTTTGTGAGGAAATGATCTTGCTCCCAAATGCAATTTTTTTTTAATGGAGGTTAAAAAAAATATGTATTCAGAAAAAATCATTCAAGTAATTTATTCAGTAAAAATGTTTCATACTTAGCTTGAAGAAATCATAGGGATTTTAGTATTTTTATTTGCCTTTTAATACCTATGTAATTATAGCAACAAATCCAAAATATTTGGTTAACCCAAGGTTCTCTAAAAAATTATGAAATATTGCTTAATAGGCATTTTGAGATAGAGAAATAAAAATACTTTACACTTATTTTTATTAGACATTCAGAGCCTTCTAAGTTATTTTTATAAAATTAAAATTCACATAAATATTCTTTACAATTTTTCAACCAGTGACATCTATCAAACAATAAAAAGCAGCCATAAACAGGGTACCTTATTGGATATTAATGTAACTTGACAGACACTTATTTTATGTTCCTAGCTTTGACAGCTGGGTGAGTGGGTTTTCTGTTGGTTAAAGGAAGGAACAGGGTGTGTGAGAAAATAGCGAGCTGTTTGGGTCTTGCTAATTTAGTAGTTTTTGTAATCACACAAACTAGTAATCACAGAGACACTGATAAATAGCTTCAGGGAGGTGTAACATGAAGCCTGTAACATTCAGGCTTCAATATGTTTGGGTAACATTTTGAAATCATTATAATCTCACTATGATATAATAAAGAATGCTTGATTACGTTAATTATATAGCATGTCATATACACTGATTACTTTGTGATTTTGTGAAATATCATTGTAATTATTACACAACAGAAATATCATTGTAACTTTTAACTGAATTATGTCATCAATTGCAGCAATTGAATGACATACGACATGACTGCTTTCTCTTCTGTTTGTAAGTGGTGGCTGTCTCTGGATACACTCGATGTACCTTGTGGGGACCTTTCAGTAATTTCAGGGACCTGCCCTGGCCATTGGCAGAGGCAATTTTATTCAGTATCTCTCAGCTCCTGTGGGCTTAGGCAAAAAAACCTCTGTTCCAGGGTCAGAGACAGTCTCTGAATTTACTGTTTACTGGTGCAGTCATTAACTCTATGCTTTTTTTCTTCTTCTTTTTTTTTGGTCCCATCTTTGGGCTTTACCTGCTAAGAACTATAGAATCTGCCTGAGGCTTTCTGTTTTAAAGACCTTCAGTACTTGAGTATTTGTCAAGTCCTTCCTTAAAAATATCTGTTTTGGTTCCATTCCTCTGAGACACTCTTCTTCATTCAGTTTCGATTGGCCCTTGCAAACAGTTCCTCCTATCATTCATGAAACACACACACACACACACATCCTAAATAGTCTCCCGATCAAAACAAAAACAGTAAGAACAAAAACTTGCTGTTCCAACCTACCAGTGCCTTCAAACTGCTACTTTAATATCATGTATTCCCTTCATTGTCAAATTTATTGAAAGCACATTTTTAAACCTACTTGAAATTTCCACTTCCTAATCACCCCTTCCTGTATTCTTTGTAATAAAGCTACTCTTCTCCAGTTGTCGCCAACAACATGCTTGTTGCCAAAGCAAACAGTGATTTGGTCAGTTTCATTCTCCTTCCCTTTTTTGTACACTGTGATGCTACTGACCCTTTCCAGAACTGTCTATGCTTGATTTTCGTACCTCTTTTTTATGCTGCCTTGTGGAAGGAGCTTCATGATCAGACAACTTTGATGAGAATCTCAGACTCTCAGTGTGATCCTTAATGTCTGCAAATGGGCTCCTTGTTTAATTGCTAGGCCTCTAGATTAGGAGGCACAGAAGGAAGAGTGGAGAGGAAGGGCTGTTTGATGTTTGATGACCTGATGAAGACCTAGAACAGTGCTTTTCTCTTCTTTCTTTTCTTTCTTTTTTTTTTTTTAAAGAGAAAGTTCAATTTTTTAAAAAGATTTTATTTTTATTTATTTGACAGAGAGAGAGAGATCACAAGCAGCACAAGCAGGCAGAGAGAGAGGCTGACAGAGAGAGAGGAGGAAGCAGGCTCCCTGCTGAGCAGAAAGCCTGACACTGGGCTCAATCCCAGGACCCTGAGATCATGACCTGAGCTGAAGGCAGAGGCTTTACCCACTGAGCCACCCAGGCGCCCTCTTATTCATACTCTTAACAAATATTTTTTTCAGTCCCAAGTTTCTGTTGATGTGGAAATGTTGTGCTTGAGAAGCTCCTGCTCATATTTTGGATTTCAGTTAGACCTAAGTTCCTTGACCCCCAGATATGGGAGCTGCTCCTATGAGCTCCCTTACCACCTTCAGAGCATTTATCATATTGGAATCCACAGCCCATTTTCATATCTGTCTCTCTCAATATGCTGAAGACAGAAACTCCATCTTGTTCATGCCTATTATAGTGTCTGGTGCATAGTAGGTCCTCAATAAATATTTGGTGTTAATATGAATAAAGCAAAAATGAAGGAAAATATGAAGAAAAATGATTAGGTAGAAAGGAATTGGAAAGAGCTTATGTTAACTGGCCACAAGCATTGGGGTGGTGTGGATTTTGTTATGAAGTTGAAGTGTGGAGGGAAGTTTCACTGCTCTGTTACCTGGACAGAGCTGACAAGGAATAAATTGGTGATGAAGTAGCACATGCTTCCATCTGAGCTTAAAAAGAAAGTCTTGTAGTACGCTTAACTTTTTAAAAAAATTTATTTATTTGTGAGAGAGAGTGAGAGAGAGCACGTGCACGAGTTGGGGGAGGGGGCAGAGGGAGTGGGAAGAGCAGATTCCCTGCTGATCAGGGGCTCCATCCCAGGACCCCTGGATCATGACCTGAGCCAAAGGCAGACCCTTAACCAATTGAGCCACCCAGGTGCCCCTAAACTTAACTTTTTCTGTAAGTAATTTTCAAAAAACCCCAGAGCAAGATTGAAGCAAAGAAAACGTAAAGTTGAAATCAGAAACATGGGGAAATTGTGATTCTTCAGAAAGATTTCCAAAGATCAGGATTGGGCAAGAAGGGAGAGTTAAGGCTTCTCATAACAAAGTAAATTAAAAAAAAAAAAATGGCGATGAGCTGTATGTCTTTAATGCAGAGATTTAAATGGATTTTGAGAATTTCATTTTTCATAGTCTCTGAACCCCTTATCTTTATCATGGAAGATATTTTAAAAATAAACCCTTATTTTAAAATTTAGCTTTTCTAGTTGCCAGATTACATTCCCAAAATTCTATTCCATTTTCTCTTATGAGCATGTCTTCAATTCTCTAAACATTTACTTTTTGTATATCACTAGTTGGCACAGCTGGTTTGTGTAGAAGTCTTTTTTCTCTTAGCCCATAGATAGATATTAAGTGCTATTCATTGCACACAAGCACATCTGCTGGTATTTCTCTGGCCTTAATTCTTAACTTTATTGATGCTATGTAAGATTTTATGTGGCTCAAGAGACAGGATACCAGTTTGCTTTCCTCGTAGTGTTCTAATTTTGTCAGTACAAACTTTGTTCTGTAGCTAATAAACCAAATCATTAGCTGAGGGTCTTTGTAGTCTTCTTAGTCTGTAGTCAGGAAAGCTAGAAAAGAGACCTTTGCCTTAGGACATTACAGTTAACTGTTCTTATACTTCTTGTTTAGAAATAAAAATTTAATGAATGCCTAAAACCAGATGAATTCATATATTTTTCTGGATACTTTTTTTTGCTGAGTTTATTCAGCAATTTTTGAACCATTAACTGCCAGAGTATATTTATGTCTTTGTATAAGAAGAAAAAAATTGGAGTACTCAGGACTAAATTATCCATGATTGGTTCGTATATTCAGATTGAATGCTGTAATTTTTAACACATCATAAATGTGCAGAACAATCCTAAATATCTAAAGCAAACCCATGCACATCTTGCAACAGGAGACTTGCTGTCCTTTGCTCTGAGTTATGCTACCCAGGATAGGACAAGATGAGATAGATAGATGGATAGATGGATTGACTAACTGAATAAACATTTATAAAATTCATCGTATAAAATGGAATGTATGTTCCATGCAATGAAGATATAAAGATGAGTAAATAGACATGAAAATATATCAATAATAACAATTCAAAACACATGCAGTAGAAGTATAGAGGTCATTACAGAAGGACAGCTCTGAAGATAGTGATAACAGTGGTTGGTTCTCTTGGTAAGGGGCCATCACCATGCTAATAAGAGCAATGACTGGTGCTTGCAGGGGCCACGTAGTCTAAATCATTGAGAATTACTTAAACTAACATTTTAAATGCTGATTGATGTCAAAAGAAGACTGATATCAAATACTGAAACTAATAATTTTTAAAGAGGGGAAAGGGAAGCATTTTAAAAATCATCCAGGTTTTAGAGGGGGCATTTTTCAAATAATATGTGCCCCCAGGAAGAGTCTGGTATATTCCAACTGGGGGTTAAGGGTTGCATTCCTTTTTCTTCCCATCAGCTGAGAATCACTGCTTGTGATATGAAGTATTACTAATTGTATTACTAATTGGAGTGTCTTATGCAGAGGGACCTAAAGAATGGTTCAGAACTGGTAAGTTAAGTTTTTGTTGAGAATAATCAGAAGGTTGAGCCATAAACCCATGCATTCCAAATGCTAATAATTTTGGACTCTAATGGGATTAATTTACCACTTCCAGTGTTGTTTCTTGATTTCTGTAAAACTCAGCAGCTCTGGGAAATGCTATTATTTGCCTCAATTATCCCATGTTTTGTCTTTATTTGATACATTCTCTTGCCATTTTTGTTTCCCCCCTGACTAAAAGGAGAAAACTTTTTCAAACCCGTGTTGAAAAATAGCATGGCACTCAAACAAAGTCTTTAATGCAGCCACATTCCCAGGCCCAAATGATGTATTTAGCCATGTCTTAGTGAATGTATGTGGGACATTGATATAAAAAAAGTGTTATAGTAACGTTGCCAAAATATGACTTTTGTAAAGAAAATGAAAGCAATCCCACTATATTTAGAATTCTTAGATTAAAACCTTAGTAGGAATTCTTACATTAGAACCTTAACTTTTGGTATATTTATATCAGTCTGACATTGTTTCCATTTCCCATTAAAACCCACTCTCTATTTCTGGGAGCGGCTAGAAGTCTTGGCTTTCTGTTGAAGGAACAATGTGTGTGTATGCTGCATTGGAAAGAAGCATACCTTAATGTGCATACTCCACACTGGACTTGATACAAAATGTCCCACAACTGAGTGTCAAATAAATAGGGTTTGAAAGGTAGGAGTCATCATAGCTTAGGTTGTGAAGTTTCTTTCCCATAATAATTGGCCACTATCTGACAGAAGCTCTAGTGCCTTTGACTTATAACATCCTGTTGCCAACCCAAATATTTCAGTTTCCTCGGTGTCCAAGAAATGTACATTTTTATCTTGTTACTTCATATAATCACGGAATCCTAAAAAAATAAAGAGTCATTTCAGAATCTTTTCCCAAGAGAAACTGTTTTTCCCCCCAAGGAGCTGCATGTTGAGTTGGTCGTATTACAAATCATCAATTTCTTACTGTTGAAATGACCTTGTGGTAACATACTAAATTTGGTGCCCTCATGCCAAGGACGCAACTCAAGAAGTCATGATGAGCGTTTGGGTGCCAAATTCTACTTTACAGTTCCTCATAGGAATGTCTTGAGTGTGGGGATGTCTCCTCATTGCCTCAAGTTCTCAGAAAAAGATGTGGTCTCTGTTTATATTGATAGGTCATAAAGAGGAGCATGTCTACCGTATGAAAAACAAGCATTTTCTCACCGCTGCAATTCTAGAAAAAGAACTAAGGACTACTTAAGATAAAGAACTACTTAAAGAACCAAGGTTTTGGGGTTTCCCTTTTAAATTGCAACACTGATTTCTTCCTCTTAGAGGTTTTAAAAGCTACATTAAGTAGTTTCAGTGAAGGTCAAGTACTGTGTCTGTCTTGTTCCCTACTGTATTCTGAGGTCCAGCATATAATAAGTATTCATTAAATATTTGTTGATTGACTAAATAAATAATAATGAACAATGTTAGTGGTGCCTGCCATAGTTATGTCCCCTTATTTTTAGCTACATGTTGTAAATCATCCAGTCATCTGTTTAGTCTTTAACAGTTCCAAGCTTTGATTTCCTCTTCTGTATGACTTATTTATGTTATATTATATTATTATATTGTATTTTATATTAGTTGTTTTGAAGATTGTTGATAAGTACCTATTACACAGTGGATACTTAAATGGTAGGAAGTCATGAGTAATTATAAATGGAAAATTACAATTTTAGTTATTTCATGTTTGTATTTGCAAATGAATTAGATATTTTATTATTTATTTATTTATTTTTAAATGATTTTATTTATTTATTTGACAGAGAGAAAGAGAGAGCACAAGCAGGGCAAATGGCAGACAGAAGGGGAGGGAGAGGCAGGCTCCTTGCTGAGCAAGGAGCCCGATGTGGGGCTCCATCCCAGGGTCATGTCTTGAGCCAAAGGCATGGCTTAACTGACTGAGCCACCCAGGAGCCCTGAATTAGATCTTTTAGTAAAAATTTCCATGTATTTGTGGAAAGTATTTGAATTAACCATATTCAATTGATGAAATGTTTTACTATTTATGAATAGTTTATGTTAAAGAGAAAGTGTCTGCTACCGAAAATGTTAGGCCATGAATGAGACATGAATATTTGATAACATCTCTTCTATTTTATTTTTGTGGAAAATACAACTTTTAAAAAATATAGATTCATATGTTTGTGGAAAATAAACTACATTGCACAAAGCAGAAAATGAATGGCTTTGGGAACATTTAAAATAAAACAACTACATCAAAACAAAAAGGCACAGAAGCATAGCACTTGTTGTAGTACTTGGTACACAGGAGACAATATTTGTTTTCAGTTGAATTGAGTAGAACAGCTCCTTACTGAATGACAATCATGTACTTCTGCTATGAAAGACTTGCCTGGTTAGAGTGTGGTCAGTAATTTACAATGATTCGTGTTAGGATGAGTGCCGAAACAGAAAAAGTCAATTGGCTAAGATATTATCACTTGCGTGCTAAGGAAAAAAAAAAAAAGCGTTCTGGAAAAATAACAGCCAAACGACTGGATACATTATTCTTCCATTTCTTAATTGAATTTTCCAACAACTGCAGGTTGTTCTGATGGTTCAGGGCTCTAAGTTTCTAGTTTGGTCATTTACTCTTTTATTCAACAAATATTGTTTCCATAATGTGCTAGGCACTTACTTGGCATGGGATGGTTGAAAAGCAAAAACAGATGCAGTCCCTTCCCCCTTTGGCTAACAGTCTTGTGGAGTGACCAAAATTGATTAAATAGTCGAATTAAACAGTTGAAAATGTAAAGTGCAACTTAGAGTATGATGTAGTTGAGGGATTCAGACGAGACTTTCCCAAGGTAGTGAAGACAGGATTAAATGCCAAAGAGGAACAGGACTTAACCAGAGAAGAGGGTGGAGGGAGAAACCCTTTAGTGTAAGGACACAAAGGAAAGGTCCTGTGGAATAAAAGTGTATACGAGGAACTGGAAGATATGGAGATAAGGGATTGCTGGAGGAGAGGGTAGAAGCCAGACCATGGAGGGGCATTATATGTAGTCTGTGTTTAAGAGCTTCATCTTTACCCCAAGAACAGTAGGAGATCACTGGAAGGCTTAATTGGTAGATGATGTAATCAGACTTATGTTTCAGAAAAATAGCCTTGGCTCCCTGTGGGAGTGTATTTGAGAGAAGTTCACAGTGGTTGATAGAAGAACTGTCAGTAACTCTTGCAATAGTCTAGATCCTCTAAGAGATAAAAGGTGGTAGGGCTAAAGACTAAGAATGTGGTTGACGATATAGGGAAAAGTGGAAAGATTCAAGAGCTGTTTCATGGGCAAAATGGATAGGGTTTGGTGATGGTGTAGGTGATGGAAGAGTCAGGCTGGAGGGGCTGAAAAATAACCCCGAAGTTTTTGTGTTGTGCAATTAATTGGCTGAATGTAGGTATTTCATGAGAGACAGTGGAAGAGAACCAGATTGGAGGGGAGAGAGGAAATCATAAATTTTTCTTTTACGTATTGAACTGCATGTAACATAGAGACATTTTAGTAAAAGTGTAGACTAGAGATGTACATTTCTGAGTCACCATTGCATAGGTTTGAACTGAAGTCATTGGCATGGATGAGATCAGCTAGGGAAAGTATAAGTAAGGTGGTCTAGAGATGAGCCTTTAGGAATTGCAGAATCTTTACTGGCCAAGTAAGGAAGAATGAAAATGCAACGGAGAGACCCAGAATCAGTGATAAAAGAGGATTGAAAAACCCAGGACAGTATTGTGTCAAGGTCACCAGGGATAGAGAGTGCTTCAAGACAGAGAGAGTCCTGCTAAATGCTGTTGAGAGATCTTGCAAGATGTAGACTCGGAAGTGCTTATTTGATTGAATGTGTTGAAGGTCCCTGGTGACTTGACCCAGAGCTGTTTTGGTGCAGTGTTGGAGGAAGAAGCCAGATTTGACTCAAGTTGAGGCTTCCAGAGGGGGTGAGGGCATGGCAAGCATAGACAAATCTTTTGACGAATGTGTCAGTAGAGGAGAAGCGAAAGAGAGGATGGTGGTGGAAGAGAATAGGGAGAACGGTCTTTTTGTTTAAACTGGAGAAATTTGAAGTTTAAAAGCTAATGGCCGCTACTAGTTAATAATACTGTATTGCATGTTTGGAAGGTGCTAGGAGAGTAGACCATATACGTTCTCATCATGAGAAAAAAAAATTCTTTGACTATGTATGGAGATAGGCGTTGACTAGACTTAATGGTAATGTTCATTTCACAAGGTACTCAAATATTGAATCGCTGCGTTGTACCCCTGAATCTGATATAGTGCTGTATGTCAGTTATACCTCAATTAAAACAAAAGCAAAGACCAAAGAGCAAGTAGCAGGGCAAAAAAGTAATGGGAAAGAGAGAACTCCTAGATATATACAGTAGAGAGATTGAATGATCCAGAAAATAAGGCTCCTGCTACATGTTTGGAATTCATTCTTTCTCCTTGGTTCCTAGAATCTGATTGCTCATCTGTTGCAACCTTTAGGGAGAGGAATGTCAGAATTCTCTGTGAACTTCTTAGCACCTGCAAAGTGACCTTTACATGAAAGAAATGTCCTTTACATTGAGTGCCTGCACTGAAATTAGCAGAACCAAACAAATGAGGAGGAAATTATTTTGGGGAATAAAAATGATAAGAAATAAAAGGAAAGATAAACTCCTACAAATGTTATAAATTTTAACCTATAAATTTTAACCTTCATAACCCCCTTCAAATTGGTATACTTATGTGTGGATTTATATAAATATGTCTATATACAGACATTTTTATAACTGTAAAGGAGTTTCATTATAAACACTCACGATTGTAACTTAAGTCTATAGAAGCAAAGTTGAATTTTCATCTGAGCAACTGAGGCCACATCTGGTCATTTAAGTGAAAGATCCATTTTTTTTTTAATAGCATTTTTTTTTTCTCGGTCAGTTTTACCTTCCAAAAGAATTTGTGGTAGAAAAAAAAAAAAGGAGTTGAAAAGCAAATTTCTAAGAGCTCATGTCCTCCCAGCATTTAAAGAGTGAGGTAGAGGAACAGGATAGGGAATATGGTCACAGATACTCTAATAGTGTTGTATGTCAGCACATAATAGCTACACTTGGGGTGAGCACGGCTAAACATACAGAGATGTCGAATCACTGTGTTCACAACTGAAACTAATGTAATATTGTGTGTCAGCTACACTCAAATAAAAACACTTAAAAATAAAATAAATAAGTGAAACAAATGAGGCAGGGAAAGGTTGAGGCAGAAAAGGTGCTTTTGAATAGACAAGATCTACCTACTTAGAAAGAGGGAAGTGGAATTAAGTATAATTCCAATTGTTTTTAAATTTTCTTAGACTACAGATACTGCTTTTTATGCCCATTTTTTTTTCGTTTATGTTGAAACCTTCTTACCCTCTCCTATAAGGCCCACTATTTGTGAAAACTTAGGTAAATCCACCCTTCAGTTTTGTCATCTATAAAACAAAGGGATTAGAAGAGATGACATCCAAATTTCCTTTTGACCCAAGGTTCTGGGATTCAACAAACTTAGTCATTGTTTCTTGGTTATGACTCAGTTATTGTCCTCAGAATGAATCTTCTTGGATCCTTAAATTATTTGTCAACAAAAATAAATTTTTTGTCTTTATTTCAGAAATATCTTAGAACCCTAGATGTATGAATTGATATAGAAAAGAGAGTAATTTTTACTTATCTCTTCCCACACCTCCTAAATCAGCTGGGTCACAATGAATTTGCAAGTCAATGTGCTTTTTTTTTTTTTTTTGAGAGAGNGAGAGAGAGAGAGAGAGAGAAATCATGTGCCCATGCTCCTGATAGCGCGGGGTGGAGGAGAGGCAGAGGGAGAGGGAGAGAGAGAATCTCTAGTAGGCTCCATGCCCAGCTCCTGAGGTGGGGCTTGATCTCACGACCCTGAGATCATGACCTGAGCCAAAATCAAGAGTTGGACACTTAACTGACTGAGCCACCCAAATGCCTCTAGTCAGTGTATTTTTATGGTCATTTGAAAACTAAATTGCTAAAGAATGCACATATCATATACTCTATGCTTTCGAAATAAATTTATAGTAATCAAAGTATGGTATTATGTATTATGTGATAATTCTAAAAGTAAGACTAATCATTAGCTACTGAATATCACAAAAATTACACTAACACACTCTTATTTGGTATAATGTTTGCTTACTGAAACATTGACAGCTTTGTGCATTATAATTGCACTTATCACGATTCTGATGTTTATTGACTTGTCAGTTTGTTTGTTTGACAGTCTGCTGAAATAGTTATTACTTAAATTAAATGTCTAGATCTTTTTCTTCTAAATTATCATGAGAGGGCTTCACTGACTAAAGAAAAAGAAAGGCTGATTGACCAAAAGCTCATGGCACTTCTTCACCTCCTGCAAGATTTCAGGAATGGCCATGGAAACCCCGCAACAGACCTCCTACTCTCAGTTTCACCCGTTACCTCATTATTCATCTGTTAGTCTCACCTTTAGGACATTTCTTAAGTGTGTCCTAACTTTGACCTGATTCTGCGGAAATTCTTATGTATGTCATAATTGTTTCCTGTCCTGTCCGTAGCAGTTCCTCTCTTCATAGTCTTCCTAAGTCCTTGCTCTCTAAACTTCAAAGGGGTCTTAGTGTTACGGAGAGACTGCTGCTCTTAGAAAGAATGTGCATTGTGTTGAAGTAATGTCTGTTGACCTAGTGTTTTGTTTTGTTTTGTTGTGTTTTTTTTTAACTATACTATTTCCCTATTGACTTGTTATGATTGGTTAGAAACCCGTGAGGCTCATGTTTGGAAAGAATACTACATCTGACAGATACAACTGGAAACTGTGTCCTGAATCATTTCAATTAGATTTTCAGTGGGGAACAATTATTATGGTGGCAGATTTTCCTCAAATTTATGGTAGACTTTTATTTGAATTTTACTTACTTAGCTTTAGGTTGGGGTATGAGAAAAGTATGTGAAGTATAATCACATTTCTCTTATTCTAAAGTTACTAAAATGCTTTTCATAGTTATAATTAGAGTAGGATTTATAATATTTTATATATTTCTAGTATTTTTTAATTAGTAATCCAGCCACACCCCCAAATATACTTAAGAAGTGAACAGCTGACAGTTTAGCACTCCCCATTCCACAGTTATCCAGTGGAGAGGCTCAAGTTCAATTATTTCACCTCTGGCGTTAGTAAAAATGTCATTGTTACCTAATAATATTTGGGTAGAACTGTCAATGTTTTGTGCGTGAACTGAAAGTAACTGATTATCAGGTACAATTTGGTTGACACTTCCAAACTTTATGGGGCTTGTTGTTGACTTTTTGTCACACTGTGTAATTACTGAAGAACAAAAAAAAGGAACATGTGTATCTTATTTCCTTCAAAAAATCTTTAGGGAGACATCTTATTTTTGTGAGAACAGTATTTTAACCATTTGATCTTCTTAGGAATTTATTCTGAGCAAACAGGATTTTGCTGTCACATATATGCTATTTCTCTTTCTCTTACTCTGTCTCAATCTCTTTCTCTGTCTCTCTACCACATATGTCTAACTCTGACCCATGGTTAGAAGTTCAGAAAGTACCTCTCAAGATAGTGTGAACAGCACAGCATGTCAGGCCTGTGTTCCTCCTGAGATGCTTGAGTATTGGTAGAGCCAGCGGTTGGGTTGATCCTGGTGCAGGCAAAACATGTACTTTAACCATTACTGTTTAGTGCCACATTCATGATTGTGGCATAGTTCATTTTCTATTTAAAAAATGGGGCTAACATAAGAGAATCTTGTCATTTTTATTTGTGGGAAACATTTTCCCCATTGCAGAAGAGTTATTCAAGCTGAAGAAATTAAGAGCTGACTGTGGAGAGAATCCAAGCCCCGCAAACTTGCCATCATCATCAACATCATCATCATCTGTAACTTTTCTTGAGACTTGTTACATACCAGTCATCACCGTTTTAACTCATTTAAATGCACAATAACACTACAATGTGCTTCTCTTATTTTGTAAATGAAACTGGCAGTAAGAGGTGAAATGCTTGAACAGGGAAAGAAATGGGATTTGAATGCAGTCTAATTCTGGAGAGCACATTCCTAACCAGTACGCTTTCTGCCTCTGATACCTTGGGGGTGCTTTTCTCAGATTTACATTGTGTGTTTAGCAGGTTGAACAGGAGAATTTTCATTCAGCAGTATTTACCAAACATCTCTCACATGTGTTGTCATTGTTTCTTGCTTCATTTAGTTTTTACAAACCATCTTCTTAGAAAAAGCCTTTTTATGTTTCAGAGTTTCAAAATTAAATGTAACCCACAATGAAGACTTGTACTGATGTAGTATTATGAATACCTACTTAAAATGTCTACTGTGTTCTGGTTATATTTACATTATTTGACGTGGCTTAATATAGGCAATATATTGAGGGTTGAATTAGCCTTGTGAGGAGAGGCTTCTCATTCTCATTTCTTGTCTCACAATTTTTTTTCTCAACCTATCATCAATGAAACAGTGAGGTTTTTTCCTCACTGATTAAAAATACTTAAAATTATGCATTGGATTATAATAGTATTTAGTAAAAGGATACATATTTAAGGTTTGAGCTACTTGGATATTGAAGATTATAAAATAAGTAAGACAAGTTTTTTGTTAGAAGAAAGTCCTTGTCTGAACTACCTTGGAACATTCAAAAACCTTGAATAACATGGAAATTTTTGACACTTCTGAGTGATTATTTCCTGTGGAAGGTTACATAGTCCTTGCAAAATAGTTACATTTTGATACCAAAGAGTTAATATTCAGTTTTTTTCATCCTGCCACTTGTCTACCCCAATAGTTCTTTGTAATATTTTGTCTCCATTTATCTGTTGTACATTCATACAGTTCACAAATAAGAAAATAGATTACTTCTCGGAACATGAAGAATAAATCTAATTGAGGTAGGTGAACTAGCACATTCACACATGTACTTGCGTGTACCCATGCACAAATATTCATACACATACACACATGCTCCCGTACACTTACATACATACACACAAATTCACACAAGTGCTCATACACACACACTAACCTGCAGATACGTGCACGTGTGCACACATTGTTTAGGTTTACACACATGCTCACACACAATCAAAAACAAATATACACATGCACACAGATACATACACACATGTGCACACATGCTTAAACAGACACCCATTTGAAAGTAAGACTAGTTTGGGCCAAAAGGCTATTCTTGGGTGACTTTGTTTTGGTGTTAGGATTCAAAATACCCTTTAAATAAGCCTTCCAACATTATTTATAATTTGTGAGAATGAACTTTGCATTCCTGTCTTAGGATCACTCTTCTCATGTTCATGAGATATCTTTACATTGGGTCCTTTCTGTAAAGATTCTTTTATGACAAGAAGACTTTTTTCCCTCCCTTGCAGTCCAAAAGATAAGAGAGAACAAATTCAGTGGTAAAACTTTACCAGTTTTCTAAAAAGTAAATATCTTGGAAACATTATTATGTTCAGAAAAATGAGTGACAAATTTTCTCCTTTAAAACATTTAAGGCATTGAACTTTCTGATCTGATTTTTGGGTGTTGAGAGATAGTTCTGGTTTGTATTGAAATTTCCAAATAATCATAAAAATAATTGAAAAATCACTCAGAACCCAACAATTTATTTCTGCTTTTGTTATTGCTTGTGTTATGGGAACTTACTAAATTTTTGAATGAGTTGTGGTGCTTCCTATAAAATTATTTTTTGGGGGAATAAACCTATATCTGTTCAATCTCTGTGACTTGTAAATGATATGAAATGAGGGAATCCTTCAACATTTGACTTTCTCTACTCTTCAGGCATCTGAATGACATGAGAGGTTACTGTTCCATTTTTCTTGGCAGATCAATATTTCTTTCTTTGACTCTTAATGATGTGATGGCATCCAACATGGATCTTCGGGCAACTCTTACAAGGGTCAAAAGTATTCAGAAGGAAATAGCGATAGGCAGTACGTAATGGATTAGCTTTTTGGAATGGATAGTTACTGATTTATACCAGACACTTGTTCAAGGTTACGTTACCCAATCTCCTTTTCTGTGATCCAGAGCCAAAGGATTCGAATGGGTAATTACCTTTTGTCAAATTATATTTGACTTACCTTATGATACCACTTGGTATAGAGTTTTTCTCCCAAAGGACATATAAGCACTTTTTTAACATCTCTTTCATTCCTAACATATGTCTAAGAATAAGACAGAGGCCAAGTATTTTCCTTCACCATAGTAAAAACCCCATTTTACAGACAGGGTTGGAGACTAAGGACATTTTCTGGGAAACAGATTTTGGCTGATTTCCCCAAGAATTTTAATTTTGAAATAGTCTCTCTTATTGAGCTTTGTTAGTAAGAATCTTTAAGATGCTCATGATGAATAAAATGTGTTCTCTTCTTCTCTACTCCATTAACAATTGTATATGTGTGTATATATAATTATATGCATACATATATATACACACACACGATTATATATATATCACTGGAAATTCATAGACATTATATATATATGTATATGTCATAGTTTCAGGCATTCCTGAAATGCCGGCTATGCATTTTGTATTCAGTTGGGTGATGAAGATAGGAAGATAATGTTGCTGAAAAGGTGATTCTTACCCTTGCACAGATAGCATTCCTGGAAATAACATTAAATAGGATCTTAACATACTTTCTGATATATGGATGTTGAGATTAGCCAGGTATGAAGTACTCCAAAAGTATGTAGGTCTTGTCTACATTTATAAGATATAGTAAATTACTTTCAGTCACTACTCACTACTCTGAAAGGTTTAAAATACTTTTGAAGCACTTCAAACTCCTCCTGCCACGCACTAGAAACTTCAAAATATTTGTTGTGGAATTTAGGTCATCCTTATAGTATTCTTTTTCTCTTCGGTATGGATTTTTATTCTGTAATCTGGAATTCACCCGGCTTACTTATTGTAAATCTTATCTAGTGAGGAGAGTAAAGGTGAGGAAATAAACTCTTGGAAAGGTAAACTCATCATTGAACTCATCATCCCTCTCTTTAGGGATCATTAATAATTGAAAAATAATCTTTTGACACTTTGGATATAGCCCTGAAAACACAAGAGGAATAGACTCATTTGAGTCTTTATCACCCTGTTAAGGAAAACGAGGAGGAAGAGATAGTCTGCAGTTAAATTTTCCAGCCTGGTCCTCTTTCCTCTGTCAGTGTTTCCATTGATCGATGCACTCTTAGTATGTTGATAGGGCAGCTGTAGAAAGTTGTCCTTATGGATTGAGACAATTCTGCATTCTGCACACAGGTTGTGGGAAGAGATGTAAGTGAAACTTATCAAATATCAATGCACATTTTCAGTTTAAAGGAAAACCGTATGTAGCCCAATAAAAAGATTCAGAGATAGCACAGTCATGACTGAAAGTGAAACTCAATTAAAAGAAAGCTTGCATCAGTTTTTACTTGTTGAATATTTTTTTCTGATTTGACAGTGAATATTTAAATATGGGTAGTTCTGTACATTACATAAAGATGGATCCAAACTGCTGTATGCAGTAAAATGAAATATTTCATCCCATAATCTATTTATGGGCAACTTTAAATATGTTCCTAAAGAGTGACAATTGAATAAATACCAACTTAGTGTGTGTGTGTGTGTGTGTGTACGTGTGCACGCGCGCATGTGTGCATGCAAAATGGCAAGACCATGAGTTCTTCCCATGATTATTAAAATGTATAAAGTGCATGGAAAAGAAGTTAAAAGTTGAACAAAGAAATACTGATCAGAAAATATCAAATATATAAACTCATGAACAATAAATTGGTAAATTCCAGTTTTCAAAGTTTAGCTGGGTGGTGGTTTAAGAAAAAAATATTCAGACATTTCAACATTGTTTGCTTATGGAAAACATTTGCAATTTTGTTAGCAAAGAACAGTGTCAAAAAACTAAACATTTTTCCCTCAACATCTGCATTTGCTTATTAAAAAATACCCCACACCCCCAATCTCTCAAACAAGTTAAGTTTGTCACGAAATGTTTTTCAAGTGTCATGAAATTCAATCTCAATTTTTTTGTGCAGCCATGAGTTTTAGTCTGTTCGTTGATTTCATTTCCACATGTCCTTACATTTAGGACTTAGGTTAGGAATAGTTTTATAGAATTTTGAAAAAATACTTTTGGATTCTCAATCTGAGCAGGAGCTTTCTGGAGGGACAGGGGAGATTCTTTATTGAGGCCCCTCAAAGAAATATGCTTGTCCTGCCCTCAATGGGTGCTACTTCTATTAAAATTCATATATCTATTTAGGACTATGATATATGCCATTTTCCACATATCAGGCTGCTTGAAACAGGGAAATATGATTTGGCAGAAAAGTGTGAGTGTCCATTGGTGTAACCTGTTTTTCCCATGGATCTGGTGTTTGGGTTAGGATACTAGAAAGAAAGGACAATGTGATCTCTCTCTCCCTCTCTCTCTCATTCTGAAAAGATAAATGTACATATAAACACAAAAGCATAAGCCTTCCCTGGATTGTGTTAGCAAAAAGATTGAATGATAATCCTGAACTTACTGAAGTAACTTAACTACAAGACCTTCCTTCTTAGCATGATTTTTGCAAATTTTTCTTCCTAACCCTTGTTAGATATTTTAAGATTGTCTCAATTAATGAGATGAACTGATTTCTAGGGGATTTCTATATAAATTGTGATGTTAGAGAAAACTGGAGACAGATTTAATAATGTTCATGGAGGTCATTTATTTTCAACTTAAAGCAGACCCTTTTAATTAGAGCTCGAATACTCAGCTTTTAGTAACCCGATCAGCTGATCTCTGGGTGATATATATTTGTTTCAGATTGTCAATTTAAAAAAATTTACATTGCTTAGTAATACATTGTTATTTTTAGGGCAAGATACAAGTGATGATAATAAGGAAGGAAAGGAATGAGTGGTGAATGGGTTGATTGCTGCCGTGTCCTATCTAAATTATTTGGCTGATTTCCTCTCAATATATTTCTACTGAAATATTAATTTTCATGTTATATTTAACATATTTGACTGAAAAACATACACACACTCAAACCAATGGAAAAAACATATAGAAGAGACAGGACCATCTTAAGAGCTAATTGACATGAAAAAGTGAATATAATTTTGGCTTAATGGGATTGTTTCTTAAATAAAAAATGTGTTGCCATATACAGTTCCAAGAAAAATTAAAGTGCTTTCTTATTTGAAATGCCTTTTAGCTTTTTCACATTCTCTGCTTATCTATTGGTTATACAACACATAACATTTGAGATCTATGAAGTGAAGTCTGTATTTATGATCTGTTTCCCATTACAGAGCCCACTTTGTGAATTTTTAAAGGTAAATATTTAGTGCAGATTTTAGGCTTTTCAAACAGGTCATGTGTTGGTACATAAAGTAAGAATAATTGAATAATGAAGGGAAGGTATTGAAAATATTTTTGGCAATTTAATTATCCACTAGCTCTTAATTATCCCAATATTGACACCTGCTCGTAATATATATATATATATACACATATATACATATATATATTCACAAACCAGGATACATTTATTCCTTCATTGATATGCATCATGTTTAATGAGTTGGGAATGAGTACTAACTCCTTTTTTTTATGTAAGAGAGAAAGAATATGGCATAAAATTTCCAAATTTACAACACTGTTGTTTCACAGAGGTAGCTATTGTGTTTTCTCTCCACAGTGTACATGGGCACACTGTTCGTATGATTTTCTCATGAAAGCATTTCCTGATGATTTCCTTACTACATATGATTGAGATGATAGTAATAATCTGAATAAGGATTTGTTTAATTATTGTGCCTCAACTATACTTTAAGTCCATGTCTGCTTTGCTCAGTTCTGCTTCCTAGAGCCTAACATGGGATTTGGTCTAGAAATGGTAGGAGCGTAATAATATTTGTGAACGAATGAAGCAACAAGTCGATATATTCTTACTTATATAATTTTTGTTCATTTATTAAAATTGAAACATGGGTACGTGGGAAAAGGGTAAATTAATTACTGAGGTTTTATTCGACCGCCTAGTTAAAATATGAAAATATGAGCCAGCATAGAAACTTAGTACAGTAGCAGAATAATTTCTATTTAATTTTACTTTTGGGTACATCTTAAGCAAGATCAAATTCTAATTATTCTTGTAGGATATATGTAGCTTTGGGTCAGCTTTGAGTAAACGTATATTCAGTAAGGCTAGTCTACAAAAGGTTTTTAACATGGATCTACAATTACCAGTAGGTGGCGTTGTATTCCAGAGCTGAATAACAAATGGACTTCAGAGGGTTGACTCATGTGGTAGGACCAAAATCCTGAGGAATAATTTTATAAGGAATTTTGTGTATTATGGTATAAAGCACACATCTTACAAATCTGTATGTAATAAAGCCATATTTTTGAAAATTTTTATTCTTTTGCATTATTTTTGGATTTGACTAGTAATTAGTAATTAGTAATGACTTTAGTGTGCCTAGTACAAGTCAGTGACAGTGTTATGCAGTTATTTGTTTTCTCTAATTTAAAAAATGCATCTAGGGCGCCTGGGTGGCTCAGTGGGTTAATGCCTCTGCCTTCGGCTCAGGTCATGGTCTCAGGGTCCTGGGATCGAGGCCTGCATCGGGCTCTCTGCTTGGCAGGGAGCCTGCTTCTTCCTCTCTCTCTGCCTGCCTCTCTGCCTGCTTGTGATCTGTCTCTCTCTGTCAAATAAATAAATAAAATCTTTAAAAAAAATAAATAAAAAATAAAAAATAAAAAATGCATCTACATTAACCCATGAAAGTGTAACTGACAGCAATGCCATTAGGCTTTACCAGCCTGTTTGTCTGTGAAAACAACCCTTCAGTTTTGAGGCTATTGGTTTTCTTATAGGTTGTCACTTCTCACAGCTTGACCTCTGAAGACTTGCAGATGTCTGGAATTCTTTGCTAAAATTTTACTATTTTATATTGCAGAATACCACTTTGATTTATTTATTATAATTTTAAATAATACTGTGTATTCCATAACTTGGTGATAAGGCTATTTTTCTTTGGCAATATCGAATTCATGAGACTGTGTAATGAATGTATCTGGAAGTCAGAATCCAGGCATTAATGCATGGACTAAGTTTGGCATAAGGGAAAATTGGGACCAGTTGAATGAAAAAGTCTTTCGCCTTGACCAGAAAAATTCCATTTTTGTTTCCTGTTTAAGGAGGGACACCTAGCGTGATGATGGAATACGTCATTATTTGTACAGAATGGAAAGTTGAAGGACTTGAAAGAAGGGCAAATTATAGGCAGTTACTAACTCAGATTTGTCAATCTATATGCCGAGCTGGCTTTGTAAAGTGGTCCATGATACCTCCTTCTACCATATTAATGCTTGAAAAGTGGTCACTATATATCAAAGGATGCTTGTAATATTTTAAATGGAGAGGAGGTTCCCAGAATTTTCTAACCATAGCTCAATTACATCTTTGAAATCTCTTATATAGCGCTTATCCCATTGTGACTTCCCAATATCTATTCAATTTATTGTTTATAGGATAAGAGATTAAAACTACTTATCTACACTTTGCTGTTAACAGAATAAGCTTTAGATAATGATAGATGACTTTTATGTCCTAGTGTCAGCTGCATCTAATTAGCAATAAAGGCAAATTGGAACATAATTTGGAAAAACTAGTGGTCAGTGTTGGGTAACATCCTAGCAGCAAGAATGACTCAATACGGGTGCTGCAGAGTGGCGCCTGAGGCATTAAGTGTGTCTTGTCTTAGGATTTTGTGAATTTGGAAACTCCATTAAGGTAAGCCCCTAGAATTGAATACATCTATGGGTCTTGCTAAAGGGAAGCTGGGAGACAGAAGGAAGTAGAATGTGACAGGGGCTTCGCTATTGACCACCATACAGCTTAAGGGCTAACATCAGCACTTTCTTGATGTTGTGGCCTGGACGTCTTTCTTGTCTATGGTTAGACCTCTCTCCACCCCCGAGTGGAAATTCCATGAGGGCCAGGGATTGCTGCTGGTGTTTTTTCCACCTACGTTCAGTGTCTAGAACAATTCGCAGCACATAGGAGGAGCTCAGTAAATATTTGTGCGTAAACTGAATAAATGAGTTTGTTGAGAGATATTCTGTGCAAGGTACTTTTCTAGGTGTGACAGGAGAAGCAAAGATGAATGAAAACTTCTTTCTTCAGCCAACTCAGAGCCCAACAGGGAAGACATGTTGTGTATACAAAAGAAAATGCAGAACATCCTTGAGGGTGGACAGTGCCAGTGAAGTTACTGGGCCTGGGAGGTAGGAGTAGAACTACAAAGCTACCCTGTGGTAAGGGATGCTCAGCTTGGCCCTCAAGGAAGAGTGGAAAGCAGTAGGCTGGAAGGGGTGCACCCAGGCTAATGGGACAGTGGGAACAAAGAATAGGGTGGAAATTTCAGTGCTATAAGCAGAGATGTTGGCCCTGATTGGGGTATGGGGCACAAAGCAGGACAGAAGGCTGAAGGTCAGGGCTGGGACGGGTAACGGAGGCCTGGCAAAGCCATGATAAACAGTTCATGTTTTAGGCAGTGAAATTTTTATCTATAATTAGAGGTTTGTAGGTGTTTGAGAATCATGATAATGGTCAGTTCTAAAACACCAAAGGGGGCGCCTGGGTGGCTCAGTGGGTTAGGGCCTCTGCTTTCGGCTCAGGTCATGATCTCAAGGTCCTGGGATCGAGGCCCGCATCGGGCTCCCTGCTCAGTGGGGGGCCTGCTTCCCCCTCTCTCTCTCTACCTGCCTCTCTGCTTACTTGTGATCTCTCTCCCTCTGTGAAATAAATAAATAAAATCTTTAAAAAAATAAATAAATAAAATAAAACACCAAAGGTAGGTCACTGGCTGCAGAGTTTATGCTTCTTAGCATATTATATAGTTTCAAAAAAATTGTTCGATTGTTCCAGCCTTAAATTCATTAAAGCCTAGCCATAAATTTAATATATTTGTCATAAGGTGACCCACAAAAGGTCCAGCCTTTCATTAGTATACATCCAGATTTTGAAACATAGGAAAGGAAGACAGAAAAGACCGAAAGTCATCATTCTACACAGAGCACAAAAAGCTATTTTGGCTCAGAGAAACATGGGAGTTGGAAGGCAAATGAATTAGGCTTAAATACTTTTAGTCTCTTACAGCTACTATTTTCTCTCTGATGCTGGTGATTTTACCTGTATTGTTTTCCCCTGTGAGTCTTAGGCATTTGGCTAAGTCTAACTCTTCCTTCACAATTCAGATCATTTTTATTTCTTGGCTTCTCCAGGAACCTTCCTTTAACTTTCTCACCTCTATGAGGAGGGTGTACCTCCATCTGTAGATATCCTCTCTTCATATTTCTTTCACTGCACAGTAATTATCTTTGATTTCAGGAGCTGGTCAATCAATCCAGCATTCCAAGCCTTAAAGTTGGTCATTTAAACTGACCTTAGTGACAGACTATATTTCATACCATCGTTAATTATTAGAAAAAAATCTTCGTCATATTGAGCTAAACCTATTTATCTATTTGTTTTACTGATCATTATAAGTTCTTTTCCTTCTAAATGACATGAGTGTAAGTGTTTGAAGATGGTTATCTGTTTCTAAATATTCTTGTGAAATGGTTTCCAGATTAAGATACCTTGCAACCTGATAGTCCTTCTCTGGATACATTAATTGGTCATTTTCCTTTCTTAAAGTGGGTAATTGTATACAGTTGTCCAGATGTGAATCAAATAGAACTGAATATAGTTCTACCCTTTCCTTGCTATAATATAATGTTTTTGTTGACCCTAAGATTTTTAGCTTTTTTTGTTAATGATCTCATATTATTGACTGATACAAAGCTTGGTGTGTTCCCAAAAACTATGGTTTTAGGTGAGTAAATGAATGGCAGCAGTTTAATACCATTTTGTACTTTTGAAAACTTATATGTAGAATGTAAGACTTATCCTAACTAAATCGCATTTTTTAAAAGATTTACTTATTTATTTTAGAGAGAGAGAGAGAGAGAGAGAGAGAGAGAGCGAGCATGAGGAGAGGGAAGGGCAAACGGAGAGGGAGAAAGAGAATCCTCAAGCAGACTCCCCTCTGAGCACAGAGCCCAACCTGGGGCTTGATCCCAGGACCTCGAGATCATGACCTGAGCGGAAATCAAGAGGCAGCCACTTAACCTACCGAACCACCCAGGTGCCCCCTAACTAAATCCCCTTTTAAATTTCCATGTCATCGAATCTGAATAATTTAAGACACGTTGCCAATTTTTTTCTGAAATCAAGGTATGTTATGCAGTTCCTTGATCTGTCACCATAGAAGTCATGTTTAAAAAAGGAAGTGCTACTACTTTGATATATGTTGTCTTTTATTTGTATGTAACTACATGTAAAAAATATTTTATTTGTTTATTTGGGAGAGAGAGAGAGCCTGAGAGGGGGCAGTGGGAGCGGGAGAAGCAGGCTCCCCCCCGAGCAGGGAGCCCGATGCGGGCCTCCATCCCAGGACCCTGGGATCATGACCTGAGCCGAAGGCAGACGCTTAACGACTGAGCCAACTATATCTTTTTCTGTGTATTCATGACCATTTTAGACATTTTCTTGAATTTATTTTTTTGATTTTTTATTTCCTTGACATTTTTCTAAGGTTACCAAGTTTATATATTCTTTCTGGTATTTGTCACTTTTTCCTTCTGTTTTGAAAATAACATTTTTCTCTATTTGACATTATCTATTACATTTTCTTATTGTCCATGAATTCTGAGATATTACATAAATCTGCATCCTTGGGTATGTTCTTTCAGAAACTAAAAGAGTTTAGTCAGAAATTGGAGAAAAATATCTCATTTGAATCGATGGATTGTTTTCCCTGTCTTTCCAATGATTTTGCACCAACTTCTCTGATTATAATTTTTTTTATAACTCTTTACAAACATTCTTTTTAAATATTTTACTTTAAAAGATACTTTTATTTTGTTTGGAAAGAATTGGAGGAAGAAGCAGTCATAAGAAATTGCTCCAAATACGTAAAAACAAGCAAGATTCCAAACAAGTGAAAGTATTATATTGAACCACTGGATGTTTTCACAGTGGAAAGAGTCAATAAAACAATTCAGTAATATGAACCCCAAACAAGACACTGAAGCGTAGTTTAATTTTCCTTTTAACTAACAATTGTTATGCCATACAGCCTGTTTATCATGACCTCTTAAAGGTGTCTCGAAACAGGAGTAGAAAATAAAAACCCAGAGAAGGAGCAGGAAGTAGATAAAGGAGGTAGGAGAAAGGGAAAAAACACAATGAAGTTTGATAAAGGGGGTAAAGGGTACTGGAACCCCTGCCAGTGGGCTGACAAATATGTACACGCTATTTGCTTTTGATTTGAAATTGTTAGCAGGGGAAAGTGTTGATGTCATCTCTGAGGTTAACTTTGTTTTTATATTCCAAGAAACAAAATTATCTTGGGGCATGGATCCCAAGTGAGATCTTTAGCCTTCTCTTTCATCTCACCTAGACCACCTCATTAGATGGTAGCTCCATTTTTATTACACAAGGGTGATTAAAGTTATTGAGCCATGCAAGTAAGTATGTGGGATTGAATTTTACTCTATTCATTTTGTTACCGAGGGCATTCTTCATTCATGTTCTTTGAACTGGAATTTAAAATTATGAAGCTGAGACAGCCCTCCAAAATAGATACACTTAGTTGGTAGAACAGATCATCAATACATCTAGATAAAACTAGTCAGAAGAGAAAGTTAGATCAAATCAAAATGACTTCAATTTCAGAGTCATCTATCTCTCTCTCTCTGAAATGGAAATTCTTTTCTTTAATGCAAATAAGGCTACAAATAGTATATATTAAAACCTTATCTGTAAATATATATTTGTTTATGATACATGTTGTTTTTTGTGGTTTTGGGATTTTAGGGGATTTATACGATTAAAATCAAGCTGAAGGCTATTAGCCAAAAGCATCCGAGACATCAGAGAATACTTCATGGGAAATAGTATTGACAGAATATGTAATATTTTCTGGGTGGGAAGTGCTTGCAAGAAGCTACATGTGAGCTGGACCATTCACTACCTTCAGCTGGGTAAAGTTACATGCTCAAGTAGCTATCAGCACACTGATTTTTATATATGCAGTATCTATACAGACATTTTTCTTTGTCAGTTTTGATCATCAGATTTCAAACTTTTAGGTTTTTTTTTTTTTTTTTAAGATTTTATTTATTTGTCAATGAGAAAGAGCAGGAGCCCGATGTGGGACTTGATCCTAGGACCCTGGGATCATGACCTGAGCCAAAGGCAGATGCTGAACTGTCTGAGCCACCCAGTCGTCCCAGATTTCAGGCTTTTAAAATCAAACACTTACTGATAAAAATATTGAGTATATATTGTAATGTGTGTGTGTGTATGTGTGTTTGTGTACACTTACAAGTCACATGCAAGTACAATTGTTCTGATAAATTATGTTAACTATAAAATTTTACATGGTTGAAATGAATAGAAATTTCTTACATATGCATGGTTTTGTGCACCCTTTGAAATATATGTACCTTACAACAGAGATCAACAATATAAAGGATTGTATTCTCTGCCATAGTCTCACTAAAGGTACATATATTGAGAGGAATTCTGAAGAAATTAGCTCCAAGTTTTGTTTTCTCTCTTTTTAAAATTCATAGTATCTCTATGTTATTAGGTATCTGCCATATGTTTGATCTAAGGGGAAATGAGTTGTCCTATTGGTAGAAAGGTTTGGAAAACTCATATTCTGCCATATATTAGTAAAGCTAATAAATACCAAGTTTAAGGGGACCATATTGGAATCCCTGTTGAGTTGCAGACAGCAGTACACAGTTTCCCAGAACTGATAGATCTGAATCTTGCAACAAAACCAACTTTCGAGAACATAGTTCATTGATAATATGTATGAAAGTTTGATGGTAGTTATACTCTGTGTTTGCATGTGACGACTAGATCCCAGCCCTGGTTTGGCTCAGAATTGTCAGCCTTGCTGAGGTTGTGGGGTTAATCTGATGATACCTTACTTCTTAAATTTTTCAAAGATTTATTTATTTATTTGAAAGAGAGAGTAAACACACGCAGGCAGGCCTGAGTGCTCAGGGAAGGGACAAAGGGAGTCTTAAGCAGAGTCTGCACTGAGTGCAGAGCCAGGCCCTGGGCTCTGTCTCACCTCCCTCCCATTCCGGAGATCACAACCTAAGCCCAAACCAAGAATCAGATGCCCAACTGACTGTGCCACCCAGGTGCCCCTGATTGTCTCTTACTTTTTGAGCTGAGGAAGATGCTTAACAGAAGAGCCTGTCTGTGGTCCCTCTCTGCCTGGCCAGCTTGAGGAGGGCTCAGGAACGCCAAGGAGAAGGCTGGGCACTGGGGAGATTCTGGGCAGGCAGAGCGGATTCTGTAGGGATGAGAGTGTGCCCTGCCCTGGGCTGTGTAGCTGTTTCCTGTTAATTGCTTTGCTGTATTTTAAGCTTTATGTTCTCTGTGCTGCCAGGAGCTCCAAGCATATTAAAACTGGGTGTTCTAGCTCCTGCCTGCCTGGTCAATATTCTCATTAACCTAAAGGATTTGAAAATATGTTCAGTATAAGTTAAATCAAACCCTTCCTCACACAGCTACCTTAAGGTACTTAATTTCCATTAGAATATCCAAGAGTGTACTCTTTTTTTTTTTTTTAAAGATTTTATTTATTTGACAGGGAGAGAGAGACAGTGAGAGAGGGAACACAAGCAGGGGGAGAGGGAGAGGGAGAAGCAGGCTTCCTGCTGAGCAGGGAGCAGGATGCAGGGCTTGATCCCCGGACCCTGGGATCACGACCTGAGCAGAAGGCAGATGCTTAATGACTAAGCCACCTCGGCGCCCCTCCNCCAGGATGCAGGGCTTGATCCCCGGACTCTGGGATCACGACCTGAGCAGAAGGCAGATGCTTAATGACTAAGCCACCTCGGCGCCCCTCCAAGAGTATTCTTGAGTGCTAATAGAGTTTTTAACTAAAGGGTCAAATTAAAAAAAAAATTTACTTTAGGCTAGCCATTAGAGATTATTCTGTTGAATCTGTTTGAGATTCAGCGGCCCATTGATTGCTTGACAGGAGATAATGAATCCAAAATAAATAATATTTTAGCTGAAGATATGGGCTTCCTCATTTATGATTTCATAGTTTTAAAAATTGGTAATGCTTTCCTTGACAGAAAACATCCGTGGAGCGGGCAGGAAGTATCCTATTTGACAGAGAATTCTTCAGATTCAGATTTTTTGTTTGCTTTTGAAAGCAACTGATGTTTCTTGTAGAAAACTTGGAAAATAAATATAAACAACAACAAAATCAGTAGAATTCTAACAATGTCAGTGGTAAAATCTGGTATATTTCATTTGTCAACTCTCTTTTTCTCTCCCCTCCTTTCACTCCTTTCTTTTCGTTTCGCATGGAAGTTGTATGGGATATTTTATTTTATATTTCACTCCCCCTGCCAAGCATTATATTGTGAGTATTTGTACAAGGAATTAACATTATGCTGAAATATTATTTAAAATATAACATACAGGCGCCTGGGTGGCTCAGTGGGTTAAAGCCTCTGCCTTTGGCTCAGGTCATGATCTCAGGGTCCTGGGATCGAGGCCCGCATCGGGCTCTCTGCTCAGCGGGGAGCCTGCTTCCCCCTCTCTCTCTGCCTGCCTCTCTGCCTCCTTGTGATCTCTCTCCCTCTGTGAAATAAATGAATAAAATCTTTAAAAAATATATATATAACATACAGACCATATTTTATTTCATTATTACCTACTGGACATTAAAAGATTTTTTTTTCCTTCAAAAGAGACTATTTGATTAGATATGATCATTTCTGCAGAATAATGTGTTCTTATCTTGAGGCATATTATTTTATGGGGAAAGGTAGTTCATTTTTTCCCCCTTACAACAAAATTTTAAATCTTTATACTGACATTTTCACAGGCTGTCTGTCATATCCAGGGCATATGGAAAACAAGTGTGAGAGGATGGCCAACATATGAAATAATTGCTTTTAGGAATTTAAAGTGCAAATGATATTTAATGGCTATTTCATAGCTATAAGCAACAACAGGTATTATTTGTCGTTCTCGTTGCCTCAGCTGACTACGAGTTTGATGTTGCCTCAAATAACTACGGATTTCTGGCAAAGATGCTTATTTTTAGGATGGAAGTTAGTCATGGGCTTCCCAGGCGCCATCTCTTGGCTTTGTGGTTTTAGCAAAATCGAAATCAGGTCCGTGGCGCAGTTCACGTGATTGAATGCCAGAGAACAGGACCGAAGTAAAATACCCTATTCTGGAAAAACAAGCCACCCAAAGGACCTGCTTGTCTTTCCTTATTTCTTTTTATTTCTAAATTAAGAACTAAAATTTAAGCAAGAAGCATTTTCAACTTAGAATTAAAACAATCCAGAATTAGAGAAACAAGTACTGAAATTTCCTTAGATTCATAGGGCAGTCCAGTGTGTTATTATCTTTTTATTGCTTTACTAAAATGCAACTCTTTCCATTTTTTTCTTGCAAACATATCTGGGCATTTTGGAATTGGAAGCGAGTAGCTACTTATTTGTTTGTTTGATCACCATCATCAGCATTTTGTGGTGGAATTGACAGCATGTCTTTGCTAGAGATGGCGGGGGGTAGGTGTAGAAATATACTCTCTGTGAGACTTCTTAGATAGTAGCATTATTATCATTAACTCACATATCCTGGGGTGCTGGGCTTTACACTCTAATTCTCTTAACAACCCTGGGAAGGTCTGTTCTAAAGATGAGGAATCTGAGGCTAAAAGAATTGTTAAGTGGGTTGCCCAAAGTCCTGCAGCAAGTGATTGAATGGGATTGGAGCACAGGCGGTCACTTTCAAACTCCATGTGTGTAACCACTAGAAATACTGTCCCAGATGAAAGAGATCTGTCTCTTCCTCTCCAGTGGCTTTGTTTGCACCACATTTACCTCACATAGTCTTGTTTGCACTTACTCGATTCATTTTTTTTTAAATTATCTATTTATTTATTTTACACTGAGAGAGCGAGCACAAGCAGGGGGAGTGGGAGAGGGAGAAACAGGCTTCCTGCTGAGCAGGGAGCCTGACAAGGGGCTCAATCCCAGGACCCTGGGATCATAACCTGAGCTGAAGGCAGAGGCTTAATGACTGAGCCACTCAGGCGCTCTTCTCTGGTTCATTTTTATCTTCTTACTAAATTGTATGCTTTTTTGGGATCAGGGAATGTAAAAACTGGGCATTCTCAAATTTGTAACCCAATATAATACACCTTGTCTGCAATCTATGCAACATCTTCTAGTAGCAAAGTAATAAACACTTACGTATTAGCACTTTTTGTGGGCTGAGCTCTGGCTAAATCCCGGGAGTAAACGGACACGTCCATTGAATGTAAGCACAGTTGGAACTGTAAAGACTTCTGGAATTTTTCTTAGGGCAAGAGCTCACCTTTCTTGAATGCCTATTTCCTCCATTGTTTTATATGCCTTATCCCATTCAGTTCTAACCAATCTGTTAGAATCTTACAGATAAGGAAACTGAGACTCTGAGATAGTAAATAGCTTGTTATAGCTAGTAAGCAGCAAAGCCAGAATTGGTATTCATGTTTGTTTTATTCCACAGCCTACATTTTTTCAAACCTTTTAATTCATCAGAGAAATAGATCTATTTTTTTGAAAAAAGTACAGCACTTTTTGAGTCCATGCCAAAGTTAGGTCTCGCTTCTATGTTGTGGCCAAAAATAGAGGAAGAAATAAGTGGAACATTAATATCTATTTAAAGCTAATTATTTTATTTTATTTTATTTTATTAGAGAGAGAGTGTGTGCACATACGTGTGAGCGGAGTGGGGGCGTGGGTGGTGGGGAGAGGGTAGAGGGAGAGGCAGAGAGAGAATCTTAAGCAGCCTCTGTGCCGAGCACAGCTTGAGGAAGGGCTGGATCTCACAACATTGAGATCATTTATTTTTTATTTATTTTTATTTTTTATTCTTTGCCCCAGGGGTATAGGTCTGTGAATCATCAGGCTTACATCTTTCACAGCATTCACCAAAGCACAAACCCTCCCCAATGTCCATAACCCATCCACCCTATCCCTACCCTCCCACCCCCCAGTAACCCTCAGTTTGTTTTGTGAGATTAGGAGTCTCTTATGGTTTNAGTCTCTTATGGTTTGTCTCCTTCCCCATCCCATCTTGTTTCATTATTTTTCCCTCCCTACCCCCCACAACCCCCCACCCTGCCCCTCAAGTTCCTCATATCAGAGAGATCATATAATAATTGTCTTTCTCTGATTGACTTATTTCGCTCAGCATAATATCCTCCAGTTCCATCCACGTCGTCGCAAACGGCAAGATTTCGTTTCTTTTGATAGCTGCATAGTATTCCATTGTATATATATACCACATCTTCTTTATCCATTCATCTGTTGATGGACATCTAGGTTCTTTCTATAGTTTGGCTATTGTGGACATTGCTGCTATAAACATTCGGGTGCACGTGCCCCTGAGGGTCACTACCTTTGTATCTTTAGGTAAATACCCAGTAGTGCGATTGCTGGGTCATAGGGTAGCTCCATTTTCAACTTTTTGAGGAATCTCCACACTGTTTTCCAGAGTGGCTGCACCAGCTTGCATTCCCACCAACAGTGTAGGAGGGTTCCCCTCTCTCCGCAACCTCGCCAACATCTGTTGTTTCCTGACTTACAACATTGAGATCATGACCTGAGCCAAAATCAAGAGTCCGAAACTTAATGATCGAGCCACCTAAGTGCCCCTATTTAAATCTAATTATAACAGATGATCTATCCTTGAGAAAAACTGAGTAGAGTTTTATTACTGATTATATTAGCTCTAAATGCAACAGAAAAGAGAAACAAAAACTTGTTCTTAATGTTATTCAGATTCAATGAATACTGTGTGTTATGAACTATGCTAGCTGTTTACATAGGTGTTAACTACACAGAAACACTGAGGAAAGGTTATTTCCAAATCTATTTTATGCACTAAGGCCCGGAAGCTAGAGAATTGAATAAGTTAACTAAATTCACACCACTAATAATATAAGAACTGGTACAGAAACACAGGTCTTCACTTGAAATACTGTATTCTTCTATTACTGTGTTTCTCTTTAATGTCATCTTTAGGAGATAGCCATGGAAAATTTTTAATAAAACTTTTTTGAAAGAACAGAAGATTTTCAAAACAAGTGCCTTATTTTGAATGGCAAGAAAGATATGGTAGCAATCGTTAATTTCTGTCTGTAACTGTGTTTGAAATATTGGACCAGGAATTTTTATACATGTAGCAAGTTTAAAACATTCATGAAATAATTATGTCAATTCTGTCCAAAGTGAAACATTTATTTGTAATCTCACTCTCAAATTGTCATTTGAATGTTCCTCGTTTGTTATTTATGTTATGTTTATTCAGAGTTTATTTTTTAGGTAGGAGGTGTATCAACATTCTTAATCTTTGTCAAATTCATTGGCAGGCACACGTATAGTAGTGTTTGGTCAGTTGCTTAGGGGACAAAACCAAACAGCATATTGGTTGTGTTATGTTGGGCTTTGTGGTTTTACAGTTTAGGAAGTCCAGTCCTCATTTGACAAAATGCAACCATTTCTGTCCTAAAATTTTTCCTCCTATATGTAACCAGTGGTTTAAAAAAAGCATTTGGAGGAGACTAAAGAAATTTAGATTCCAAAACAAAGAAATAATGCCACAATCTAATCAAGCAGGAATTATTTGGTTTCCACAACAATTAAACATTTTAAAATTATGTTTGGAGAATAGAACTCGTTTGAGTGCGGTCTGGAGTCAAGAACGAGGGCTTTTACATCAGATAGATCCAGGTTGAAATCTGGGCTCTTGCTCTTCATTTGTAAAACAGAGATAATAATTCCTAAATGCAGAGCTGTTAGGAGGAGTACACAAGAAAATAAGTGTATGTGTATGAACAGTGCCAGACATAAAGCAGATGGCTATCATTATTTCTGAGTACTTCCAACTAAGTTCCTAAACATATAAAACATGTGGATTTTGAGAATATTCAATATTTAAAACTAAAAACTAAAGAATTTAGACTAAGACCTCTGATTTGGATGGTTTAAATTCACATGATCTTATCCTCTTCATGGAAAGTATCTAAAACAACAAGGTGAATGAAAAACAAACATGTAACCTTTTTTGGTGAAACTAGGAGACTGCTAAGGCCCCAGATTCCCCCCACCCACACGAAAGGAATTTCTGCCCAGAGCTGTGGACACTGTGCAGTAGGCTGGAGAAATGGGCAAGAGTGGAGACAGACTGCAGCTGCTGCATTAAAGAGGGCTATTCTTGAAGAGGAGGGACATACACTGAGGTTCAGTGTCCGAGCTTCATTTTTGTACCAGGAGGCATTGGTGTAACTTGGGTGCACCAGCAGAGTGGAGAGGCTTTCTCAGACCCAGTTTGGTTCTCAGCAGTCAAGGAAATGGGCTAAGCACATGAAAACACAGCCACACTTTCAGCAAACAGCTCTTCTCTATTACAGCAGAGAAGAGGATATTTAAGAAAAGTGCCACAGCTGCTATGTTCATTGGCTGAGGAAATGTAAAAGGCAAATAAATATACAAACTAAATCCTTTATCATGAGAAAAAGTGCTGTTATGCTGGAACATGTCCCTGGACCCCTCCTCTCCCCACATGAACCTCCAGTAAATTGTGGCATAGAAAAAAACATATCAGTTTCAGTACTATAATATAAAAGTAGAACCAGCCCAAGAGCTCCTTAAAAAAAAAAATTGCAGGGAAAAAAATGAGGAAATGAGGGGAAAACCAAAAGCTAGGTAAGAAAAGTTTATGAGAAAAAATAAAACGATGTGGCTGTAAAGGGGACAAAAATGATTATTGAACTTTGTGCCATAAATTTAAAAATAAATCAAAACAAAACCTTCAAGAAATAAATGTCTCTGAAGGATTAGTGCAAATAAAAAATACAAGAACTCAGAAAAGAGATGGTAGGTAACAATAGTGAGGCTTGAGAAAGAAGGGGAAGAGAAAAATAAAACCATGACAGAAGTAAAGGTTAATTAAGGTGGCAGGAAAATAAGAAAAAAATAAACATTGTTAAAAACAGCTAGGATCTAGAGGATGGTTGTGAAAAAATTGAGCAAAATGAAATAAATTTTAAAAATTTAAAAGGATGAGAGAAAATTATAGCTATAGAAGAGAGGCAAAGAAAATCAAGCATGCACGTTACTGGAGTCACTAAAAAAATGGAAATTATTGAATTCAATATTGAATATAGAAAGATACAAATTAGGAGCACTTCTCTAAAGAAGGCTTGAGTTTACTGTTGAAAAAGCATATCAAACCCAATGGAAATTGCTCCAAAGCCGTCAGCATGGAAATACACCCAAGTTAAATGGCTTAACATCAGAGGTAGTGAAAGAATCCTTTGGGTGACCAAGAAAGTCGAATGTAGAAGAAAAAGATTGATGTGACCTTAAACTGCTCTTTAACATATTCTATGCTAGAAGGTAGTGGAACAACATCTACAAAATCTTGAGGAAGAGTAGTGTGAGTTAAGAATTTTATAACCAGCAAAAATGTCAAAGTACAAAAGCAGTAGTAAACAGTTTTGACCATGGATAACTCAGGGAATATTGTTCCCCTGAAACATCTTCAGGAATTTTTTAGAAGATGAACTGCAGTCCTCCAGGAGATGTTTGAAAACACTACAGCAAGAGTACTAGCCATGAGCACTGGGTCCATGTAACTCTTTGAGAGTAAAACAGGAGGGCACGAGGCCAACAGAAGAGACTGTAATGTTAGTTGCGCTGACGGTAGAAATAATAAAACTTACAAAACTGGGACAATAGAAGGCAAGAAAATGGCAGTTGAAAATAGTACATTTATTTCAAATGCAAATTAAAAGCAAGCTAAAGTTGCACCTGGGTGGCTCAGCTAGTTCAGCTCAGGTCATGTTATCGAGCCTCATGTCAGGCTTTGCGCTGAGCATGGAGCCTGCTTAAGATTCTCTCTCTCCCAGGCTCCTGGGTGGCTCAGGGGTTAAAGCCTCTGCCTTCGGCTCAGGCCCTGATCTCAGGGTCCTGGGATCGAGGCCCACACCGGGCTCTCTGCTCAGCAGGGAGCCTGCTTCCTCCTCTCTGCCTGCCTCTCTGCCTACTTGTGATCTCTCTCTCTCTCTGTGTCAAGTAAATTAAAAAAAAAAAAAAGATTCTCTCTCTCCCTGTCCGTCTGCCCCTCCCCTTCAAAGTATAAACAAACAAACAAATACAATTTTAAAAAAGCAAGCTAAGGTCGTGGTCTTGATATAAGGCAAGGTTTGTTATAAGTCAAATTTAAATGTGTCAAAAAGAATACTTTATAATGTTAATTGAGACAAAATAATACTTTATAAAGGACTGAAACATTCACACTGAAAATATAACAGAGAAATATATCTCCATACCACTGAGGGAACAAAACAGTATTAGCAGAAGAAATAAAAGCCACTTAGAGTGAGGAATCTTAATTTTCTTCCATAGTTCTTGGCAGATTAAGTGGACAAAAATATGTAGATCTGTAAGGCCTTGACAACATAATTAATAAGGTGGGGCTAATTGGTACTTTAAAATGAAAACAGAGGATACACCCTAAGTGACCATGGCATGTCAACAGAGACCAAACATTTAGAGCACCACAAAGAAGACCGCACTGATCACAATGCGACAAAACTAATGCAACGAAAACAGTAAGAGGAGAAAATTTAAAACCACACTTCATCAGATTTAGAAATCTCTTTGTTAAAGTCATGTCTGAGGGGAAATCTAAACTAAAATGCTTAAAATCTAGAAAAATATAATGGAAACACAACATACTAGAACCGATAGTATGCAGATAAGTCGCCGAAGAAAAAATAAAGATTTACTACTCTGAGCAGTATGTTAGGAAGTTAGAAAACAACAGCAGCAGCAGCAAAATCAATCCATGGAAAGCAAAATGAAATAATTAATACACATGAAAGCAGAAATAAATGAATGAGATAAGAGACAAATAGAAGTACTTCTTTGCGAAAGGTAAAATGTCAGCTAATGAAATAAAAAGTGTAGAGAGTACAAATATATAACATAAGAAAGGGTAATACGGAAAATCACTAAAAAAATGCTAGAAATTGAAGCCGTGAGAGCTTCTGTTTTCTAAACGCTGGGTGAATAATTTTTAAAAAGTGAATGAAGTGGTTAAATTTCTAGAGCAAGATGATTATCTAAAAGACTCTGTAAACGTATAGAAAACAAAAACAGAAATTAACTGGGAATGGGGGCGGTGGGGGAGGGAAATCTGCGCCCCACACACATTGTCAACGGGCTCTGATGGTTTCACAGAAGAATTCTAGCAGACCCATAATGTTAATGGTATTTAAAATGTTCCGAAGAACAGGAAAAGAAAATTTAACAATATTGAAAATGATGCTAGCATGATATTGACATCAAACTTTAATACAGATTGTACTGAAAAGAAAACTTTACATCATTCATATTTATGTTCATACAAATAACTACATGAAAATCCTAACTGAAATGTTGACAAACAGAATGTAGCAGACATTAATAGAATAAAACCCCCTGATTATGGGCATCTGGGCGGCTCAGTCGGTTAAGTGTCTGACTTTTGGTTCTGGGTCAGGTCACGATCTCGGGGTCATGAGATAGAGCCCTGTCTCCGCCTTGGTGCTCATCACAGAGCCTGCTTCAGATTCTCTCCATTCCACTCTCCTTTCTCCTCCACCTCTCTCTGCTCTTTCTCTCTCTGTCTCTCTCTAAAAATAAGCAAATAAAATCTTTTTCTTAAAAAAAAACCATCCTGATTAAAGAGGTTTATTTCAGGGAGATAATGATTGAGTAAATGAAAGGAAATCTGATGTGGAGAAGAACAAAGGCAAAAGAAGAAGAAAAAAAAACTTTGCAACTTAAATCCCATTGACAAATACTTGAGACCCACAGGATGACCTTCCTCAAGGAGCTTAGTTGCCTCAATGTTAATACTTTGCTAGAGGCAAAGTATTAAGGCAACCTTAGCTTGACATTATCCTAACCTCCAGCATCCTATAAAAATCCTTTGGAACCGTCCTTTATCTCTACCTCCCCGACATATATGTTAGCAATCATCCTCCAAGCATATGGCCCACTGATATACATCTGAAGGGTCTCATGACTCAGGTTTACTAGACAATATGGTAAATTACCTTTTCCTAACAACTTTTTCCTAGCCCCTCAATGTCCTGGAAACCTTGCCTCCAAATTCCTTAGAGACTTCCACTATCCCTATCTTGAAAAGTATATAATCAGCCCCTCACAACCCCAGGACAGCTCTTTCTGCCCACAGGACCTGTCACCATGCTATAATAAAAGCATAAATGTCTCAAGAATTCTGCCTTGACCATTTGCTCCTGAATACCAACACTTCACATCGAATCTATTAACATTATATTTAAGGAGCAAAGCACATGTTAATATTTATACTTGTGAAAAGGCAACAATGTAATGTTCAGACTTTTTTTTTTTAAAGATTTTATTCATTTATTTCACAGAGGGAGCGAGATCACAAGGAGGCAGAGAGGCAGGCAGGGGGGGGGGGGAAGCAGGCTTCCTGCTGAGCAGGGAACCCGATGCGGGCCTCGATCCCAGGACCCTGAGATCATGACCTGAGCCAAAGGCAGAGGCTTTAACCCACTGAGCCACCCAGGCGCCCTTAATGTTCAGACTTAACAAAAGGAAAACCTCTAGTACAGTAGGAAAAAGGTATTTTTCCTTACCTGGTAAAATGGATCTATTTCAATCCCACATCCAATATTATCCTTAATGGGGAAACATTAGAAGCATTCTTGTTAATCTCAGAAACAGACAGTGATGTCCATTATCACCACTATTATGTAACATTGTTCTGGAGCACTAATACAATTAGACGAGAGAAAGAAATCAGAGATATAAAAATAAAACATGCAGCTTATATGTTTGTGTACCTGTAAAACCAAAAGAATCAGCTGAAAATTCTTACAAGGAGTTAAAAAATTCCAAACAGCAGAGAAAGAAAAAATTAATACACAACACCAATGACTTCTATATATACAAAGTTACAGCTATTAGGAGACCCAGTGGACGAAAGATCCTCAGTGTTCAACATCAAAAAATACATAAAATAACATTAAGCTTAACAGGAAATGTGCAACCTTCTATATGGAAAAAAGAAAAAAAATTTTTTAAAGATTTTTTATGCTCCCAAAGGAATACTTTATTTTTATTTATTTATTTATTTTTAAATTTGTTTGACAGATAGAGAGAGATCACAAGTAGGCAGAGAAGCAGGCAGAGAGAGAGGAGGAAGCCGAGCAGGGAGCCCGATGCGGGCCTCTGATCCCAGGACCCTGAGATCATGACCTGAGCCAAAGGCAGAGGCTTTAACCCACTGAGCCACCCAGGCGCCCAGGAATACTTTACTATTTAGAATAATACACCGTGGAAAGCCTTAGCATCTTGTCAGTTTCTCCTGATTCATTTTATAAATTCATTTGACAATCACAAAAACACAGGATATTTTTGGACCTAGATGGACTGATCTAGAGTTGATAATGGAAAAATATACAAGCACAAATAGCCAGGAAAATTCAGCAGAAGGAGAGCAATGATGTGGAATTAGCTCCACCAGAGATTAAAACTTATTAGACCTCAATTATTAAGATAATTTGGTTCTGGGCATGGAAGGAAAGATCAATGGAAAAAAAATATAGAATACATATGTGAATTGCAGTTCATATAATATCAATGGGGAAAAATTCATTTTTCAATAAATAATGATAAGCCAACAGGGTAGCCATCTGGCAAAAAATGGATCCATACCTCATAGCTTATACCAGAAGAAACTTCAAATGGATCGTGGATGTAAATGTAAAGCATAAACTATAAAAGTAATAGAAGACATCATGGGAGAATTCTATATAACTTCAACATGAAAAAGCTTTCCCAACTATGATAAAAACCAGGACCCATAAGAAAAGGAGTAATAAATTTTACTTACTACATAAAAGAAAGCTTTCTGTATGGTCAAAATTGCTTATAAGAAACGTCAAACTAGAGAAAACTTTTGCAACTCATATCACAGGCAAAACATAATTTACTTAACGTATAAAGAGTTTTTCAAATTGACACAAAAATGCCAGCAGCTCAATATAAAAATGGGTGGAGATTATTGACATTTGTTTTATACCAAGACAATAAGATTTCTTCTCTTGGCAATGTGATATTAAATAGCTACTCTTCCCATTATTTGTCTCAGTAGCTTACTTATTCCCGTCTTTGTACTTATTCCAACCTATTGCTATTTTTTCTGTTTGCTTGTTTTATTCTTCCTTTTCTCTCTAAGACTGTGAATTCCATGGGGAAAGGAATCGTGTCTGTCTCCTCCACAGTTGGTTCCCTTGTGCCAAGCACAGTGCTATCAGATATGAGCACTGTTAATAATCTGTACTGTTTGACTTCAGTCTGTTCTATTCGTTCCTCAGAAAAATGCCTTCTATGCATTCTTCCTTATGACCTGTGCCAAAAATATTCAGCTTTTTTTAAAATAGTAAACTCAGTAGATGGGTTGAAATTTATAGAATTCAAAAGAAGTCACATAAATTCACCTAATACAGCTGCGTATTAGACTTTCAATGGTGAGCTTCAAGCACAGGGCATGGTTACCAAGTAGGGACTTAAAAATTAGTTGTTGAATTAAAAAATGTTAGAAGAAGAGTATTTTCCAGAAGAGATCTTAAATTTTTGTCAGACTATTCTTTGGCAGAGTGTATGTTTCATTAATAACTTCTTTACAGTGTTAATTCAACTTCAGTTGCTTTGAATGTTGTTCAATTAATTCATCCCTGTGACATTATTGATTTCATTATCACGATGAGGTTCATATGCATCATTAGAGATAATGTATGTATGACCTCAGAATTTTATTAATAGTCACTATATCCTAGTGTTTTTTTCCCTTTTTTTATTAACATTTAACCCTAGTGGTTTTTTTAGGATTAGGTGCCACAATTGTTTTAAGAGATTTTGTAATATTTAGTATTTTCTTTTTCTTACATGTTGTTCAGATAGTTCTTACTAATATTTTCCAATTTCTCTAGACATCACACTTCCTTTTCTTTTGCTTTTATTACTTAATTACTTAAATAATAATTACTTAAATATTCACCCCTTCTTTTTTTTTTTTCTGATTTTAAGGTGTTAAGTGGGCCCAGAATGAGAACATTTTGTTTGATCAAAGTTGTCTCAAGGAAAATGGCTGAGAAAAAATAGCAGGACCAAAATCAAAGGATATAAATGGCAAGATGAAATTGTCCTGTGTTCATTTCTCTGTATTTGCAGTGTTTTTTTAAAAATTTTTTTGCCTTATTTAAAAAAAAAACTTATTGTGTTAATGTTAGTCACCATAAAATGCATCATTAGTTTTTGATGCAGTGTTCTAAGATTCATCGCTTATGTATAGCACCCAGTACTCCATGCACACTATGTGCCCTCCTTAATTCCCACCACCAGGCTCACCCATCCTTCAACTCTCCTCCCCTCTAAAACGCTCAGTTCGTTTCTTCAACCCCTTCTAAAATTGCTTATTTCTATGATATCTGTGTGTTTTGGTTTGGATGCTTATTATAAACACACGTATACATACAAATGTTTATGTTTTCTCCCTCTTGCACATTAGACTACCGAGTCTTGAAGATAGACTATAATTTTTCCATATTTGCTATAGCAAATATTTTAAGGTAATGATTTGTATATATTGTTCAAAATTGTTGTCTGTGTATTTCTGTAATATCACCATTATCAAACAGTGAGCATCACTGTCCAAGGAATGGAGATTCAAAATGTCATGGTTATTGTCATCAGAGCAGTTACAGTCTAGCTCGGGAGACAATATGCAGTTAAGTTAATGTAGTGATCTACTGCTGCACAGAAATGTATTCCAAAACTTCGTGTCGTAACAGAACCAACATTTTTTATATCACACTTTGTTAAGTTGGAATCCCAGCATGTCTTAGCTAGGGTCTCTGACTCTGGGTCTGCTGTTAAGGTACTGGTTTGTTCTGTAGTCATTGTATGGCTTGACTGGAGAAGAGTGCACTTAGTTACTGACATGGTTTTTGGATTGAGTTCCTCATGAGCTGTTGGACAGAGAAGGCCTCAGGTCCTTGATGGCTGTTGGCCAGAAGCCTCTAGTGCCAATAGCACCCTCAGTTCCTTGCCATGTGGGCCTCTCTGTGGAAAAATAGGGTAGTGCACATGGGTAATTTCCATCAAAGAGCGAGAGCAGGCATGCAAGACAGAAGCTGTAGTCTCTTTGTAACCCAATTTTGGTAGTAATAGCCCATTACTTTTGCACTATTCTCTTCATTAGAAGAAAATCATTAGGTTCAGCCCATACTCAGAGAGGGGATTGATTACACAAAAGTGTGAATATCAGCTGGTGGGGATCATTGGAGGCCATTTTAGAAAATGCCTACCACATCTTATAAGTAAGCGGTTAAGACATTTCATTAAAAGAATTCAGAAGAATGATCTCTGAGGGTTGATATGTTCAGGAAGATGTCTCTAAAAAAAAAGTTGAGACCTGAGTTAAATCTTGAGGAAAAGTTTGACAAGGGGGAAAACAGCCTTTTATATAGAAAAAATATAAACTAGGGTATAGAAGTGGAAGTTTTTCTAGATTACTTTGGGAATAGAGAATAGATAGTATAACTTGAGAGTAGTATTTTTATGTAAAATATTAATTAGTGATCCTAAATCAGAAAACTGTTTTCTCTTTTTGGTAAATCCTGCTTTTATCTCAATTTTCTTTGGGGTTTTACTGGTTTTAAGTATTATAGAAGTAGAAATTAAAGATCAAGCATATTTCTGAAATACTTTTTTTTTAAAGATTTTATTTACTTATTTGACACACACACAGATCAGATCACAAGTAGGCANCAGAAGTAGAAATTAAAGATCAAGCATAGTTCTGAAATACTTTTTTTTTTAAAGATTTTATTTACTTATTTGACACACACACAGATCAGATCACAAGTAGGCAGAGAGGCAGGCAGAGAGAGAGAGGAGGAAGCAGATCTCCCAGGTGTGCAAGACCCCGAGACCATGACCAACTGAACCAACCAACCCAACCAGGTGCCCCATTTTTACAGTCTTGAGGTCTTTTATTTTCTTTACATTTATCATGCCATGAATTCAGAGGGAATGGGTTCCAGCAGTTCAGGCTCCTTTCCATTGGTTCTCACAAAGTGTGCTTCTCTGGGTGGGGCAGGCTGACGTTTCAGTTGAACCCAAGTACCTTTCTCTTTGGCTTCCTTCTTTTTCTGATCATTTTCCTTCACACGCTTCAGGAAGCTACCTCGGCTCTTTGAGTGTTTAATATGCTCAATGCATACATAAATTCTCTTGGCAAGAATCTTGCCCTTAACTTGTTTGTTTACAACAATGCCAGAAGCATGCTGAGTAACACTGTAGACTCTTCCAGTTTTGCCATGGTAATATTTGTGAGGCATTCCTTTTTGAACAGTGCCCATTCCCTTGATGTCCACGATATCACCTTTCTTGTAGATTCGCATATATGTGGCCAAAGGAACAACTCCATGTTTTCTAAAAGGCCTAGAGAACATATAGAGGGTACCCCTCCTCTTTCCCTTTGTGTTGGTCATCTTGGCAAATTACTGGAAGATGGCGGTTCCGGCCGAAAGGTGAAATACTTTATAATGAAAATTTAAATTCTGAAATCTATTTAATGACAAATATGGGAAATGATGTCTTACTGTGTCCAAAGGCAAGAAAGTAGAGCTTTATTTATCTAAAAACTCATTTAAACACAATAAAAGTTTGACTTTTTCATCTTATGAAAAGTAAAAACAAAGTTTTTGTAGGAGGCATGGCTTCTTCTTCTTCTTTTTTTATTTAAAGGTTTTTTTTTTTTAATTTACTTGACAGAGAAAGAGATCACAAGTAGGCAGAGAGGCAGGCAGAGAGAAGGGGAGGCAGGCTCCCCACTGAGCAGGGAGCCCGATGCTGGCCTTGATCCCAGGACCTTGGGATCATGACCTGAGCTGAAGGCAGAGGCTTTAACCCACTGAGCCACCCAGGCACCCATGAGGCATGGCTTCTAATAAGCCTGTACTTTACTAAAAAATCTTAAAAAGAATGTACGTTACTTACTAATCTTTTTTGAGATGGAAATTCATTAAATCAGCTTAAGTAAGGATAGGCACAAGAAAAGTATCATTTTTTCCCCCTTAAGCTCCCAGATTGGAGTTGCTCTTTGTATTATAGTGGATATTTACTTAGCCAGTCATGGTACCTAAATGTCTTTGAGGTTGTCACAAAAGTTATTGGCCGTAGTAGCATTAGCAACAGCAGAGTTGGTGTGTTTAATCTATTCCAGGCCTTGCGCCATGCATGCTGTCCTCATTAAACTCTCACGACAACTCTGGTGTAAATGTGATGATTATTTTCATTTTATAGCCGAGGAAACGAAAAGCTACTGAGATTAAGGAACTTGACAAAAATTAAAAACCAAACCAAACCAAACAAAAAACAAACAAATGTATGGCAGAGCCTTGATTCTAACCCAACTAGTTTTGATTCTAGTTTAGAACTCTTAACCAAAGCAGTAAACTCCCTCTTACGTACAACTTTTAGTAAACATGGGCCATGTAAATGAACAATTTCAAGTCAAATGGCACTTTCACCTAGTCTATGTAGATTTTCTGGTGGGATCTGGATCAGTACCAGTCTAATCACTGTTAATCAGTGTGGTTGGGAACTTGAGTTGGACAAATCTCCCTTTCAGTGTCTCTGCTAATTGTTATTAATGGATGCCTGTGAAACACATGTTAATTATTGCATTTTGGTTTGAGTACAGACTGTACAACAAAGAAACAACCCCTGCCTTTTGGAGTTCAGGTTTTAAAGAGAAGGCTTGATATAATCAGTTAACAGGAATGCTCTTCAAAGTGAAGTAGAGAAGCATGGGAACTTGGAGCTCAGGTACTGAAACCCTGTGGTGATAAGAAAGGACTGATCACCGTGATACCGGAAAAATGCAACAGAATGTCTCTTGTTTCTTGTCTATAGTTTTTGGAAAGTACTGGACATGTGACACAGCCTGTAGGTGTCTGTGGGGACACATACGCCTGGCCTTGCAATTGTAGCAGTGTGTTGGTGACCCGGGAAGAGAAGGAGTGGGATGGCTGCTGTGTAAGTGCCTTCCCAAGTATGGGCACCAGGTGCAGGTTTGTCCTGGGTTGAAAATACATTTGGAGAAGATTCAAACTGGAACAAAGTAATTAACTTCATCGACCTTAATGAGACTGTGGTAGTTTTCAAATAGGGGAAACTTTTACCCACCAACTAAGGTACATACTTTAAACTTTGTATTAGGAGAGGTATTTACATTTAAAATGGTTACTTATATTGATAATTCAGTTTCACATTCAACATTTATAATTATACTGAATATTTTGTATTTTCGATATTTCTCCTCTGAAGCAGAAAAAATAAGACAGATGCACATGTGTGTATGAATAGACACACATCATTGCAAGAGTGTGTAGAGAAAATAAAAACCAATAATAATAATAATCATAGAACCAAAATATGACTGTGGTTGAATTTCAGTGTTACAAGTTGGTAGAGTCGTATTTCAGTAAATCAAAAGGAATTCTTTGTATATTCATTAAAGACTAACAGTAGGAAGATGACATTGCCAAGAGTTGTGCATTTAAAAGAAGGATGAAAGTTTCAAGTGAGAAGATTGAAAAAGAATACTGGAGCCAGACAATGACTGTTTTGATGAAATTCTAAATATTTCACCTTCTTCAAATATTTCACCTCACAACAGTAACAGATAATGTCCCAAATCAGTGCTTTCCTTGTTACCTTACCTAACGCTGAGAGATATTTTTGTGCCTTTTTCCATAGACCTTTTTTTTTTAATTTTTTAATTTATTTTTTTTATTCTTTGCCCCAGGGTTACAGGTCTGTGAATCATCCGGCTTACATCTTTCACAGCATTCACCAAAGCACAAACCCTCCCCAATGTCCATAACCCATCCACCCTATCCCTACCCTCCCACCCCCCAGTAACCCTCAGTTTGTTTTGTGAGATTAGGAGTCTCTTATGGTTTGTCTCCATAGACCTTTATAAACCAATTAAGAGCCACAAATTCATGAATACAACCAAAATTCATGAGTACAACCTCAGACTTGTGTGTGCTGGTGTGAAATTTTTCTCTCTTTAAATTATGGATACACTAATTTGAAAATTTTTTGATGAAAGAAAATAGTTCTCATTATTCCACCTATTCCGAATGTCAATTTTTACTTTGGTGCGACCCTTCAGAGTTTGTCCTTATGCATATCTGTCTCTATAGTTGCGATCCAAGTGTATATATAATTTATGTTTTGTTTATTTAGTGATACATGACAAGCTGTTACTTGTATTTCTATACAGAACAATAGTTTAATTACTGTCCAATATTATTTAGAGATTTATATGTTTCTAGACATTTTTCTATTTTGACATTATTTGTCGATATCTTACTTATGTCCTTGTCTTTTTATTCTTGGTGAATTACAACAAAAAGGGAAATGACTTTATCAGAAGATACTTTTAAGACTTATCATACATAAAATGCATATAACTATAGTAAATTTCACAAAAGTGGTAACCACTTTTAATCTTACCAACAGGACACATATTCCAGGTTGTGTTACAATTTGAGTGATAGTCTTTTTTTTTTTTTTAAAGATTTTATTTATTTATTTCGCAGAGGGAGAGAGATCACAAGAGGCAGAGAGGCAGAGAGAGAGAGCGGGGGAAGCAGGCTCCCCGCTGAGCAGAGAGCCCGATGTGGGCCTCCATCCCAGGACCCTGAGATCATGACCTGAGCCGAAGGCAGCGGCTTTAACCCACTGAGCCACCCAGGTGCCCCAATTTGAGTGATAGTCTTAAAAAAAAATCCTTTTCTTTCTTACTGGCTGAAGTTTCTCTCTTTCACTATAACTAAATATGAACATTTGCTTCTGGTCTAATTTCTTTGTTTTCCTTCTCTTAATGAATTTTCTTTTTATGTAGCGATCGATACTTTTTTTTTGGTACAAATTTGAATGATCTCTTCAGATAGTATAGATTTTAATCTGTTTTAATTGATGGCATAAATGTTGCCAAATCTGGCTTTATTTATTTTTTTAGGTTTTAATATTCATTTGATTTTTTTAAATTGAAGAGTAGTTGACACACAGTATATGTTAGTTTTGGGTGTACATAGAGATTTGACCACTCTATTATGCTGTGTTCACCACAAGTGTAATCAATTTTCATTTGATTTCTATATATTCGTATCTGTCAGTATTTCCCCTTGTGATTTTTTCTGTTGCCTTGAAAAGGAGAGCGTTATTCTTCTGTATATCAAATTTACATTCTAATGTGGATTCAGTTAAAATAATTATAATAGTTATATTGAACCTTTTAAGCCTATTGGAGTTTATTTTACTATATACTATAAAATATGAATTAAAGTTAAAATATTTTTAAAAATAATCCTATTTTATGTATCTTGTCTTCAGATACTAGTTCGTATATAGATTAATTCTTTTCCAGTTATTATATATTTCTTTATATACCAGCAGTTCTGTCTTCTTAGTTATTGATGCTTGTGATGTCCTTTATTGTCTTGTCAGTTTTCATTAATATAATTGCCCATGTGCTGTTCAGAATAAATTTAAGAACACTGTTGCTAAGTATTCTAAAATACTTAAAGCAAAATGCATAAATTACTAAAATATGTATAAGCAAAAAAACTTTTTTGAGAGGCGCCTGGGTGGCTCAGTGGGTTAAGCTTCTGCCTTCAGCTCAGGTCATGATCTCAGGGTCCTGGGATCGAGGCCCACATCGGGCTCCCTGCTCGGTGGGGGGCCTGCTTCCTCCTCTCTCTGTCTGCCTGCCTCTCTGCCTACTTGTTATCTCTCTCTGTCAAATAAATAAATAAATAATCTTTAAAAAAAAACTTTCTTGAGATTTTTTAATGTATTAAATCCATAAATTGCAATAATGTATATATTTTAATATTTAGCTTTCTTTTATATAACAATGGTCGTTTCTCATAAAAAATCTTTTATACTCCTCAATAAAGAGCATACTTAATTCAATGTCTTGATAAACCTGGAATATTTAACCTGTTGCTGGAATTCTAAATGAATAGTTCATTCACCCTTCCTAAGTCTGGCTTGTGTGTGTCTCTTCTAGGCAGGTGGAGACACCATTATACGAATTGTATGATTTGGTTAAGTCATGCAGGAGTTAAATGTTCTGATATTTGCATTTAAAATTGGCACCGTGCAAAATGAAGACGGATGGTACAAATCCATGCTGATAGTTTACACCAGACTTCAGAGAATCACAAGGAGGAGAGGATCCTTCAGACGTGCCGCCAGGAGGCAGCTCCCCCGGGCACCAGGGTACCTTTGGGCCAAGTGCAGACTCACACTGGCCCTTGAGGTCCTGCCTCGGGCTGTGGGCTGAGCTCAGCATCTGGCCAGATGGGCTGTAGGGTGGCCCTTCCTGCCAGATGTGGGACAAGCACTGTGCTTCAGCCTGGGGCGGGGTCTGGTCAGCGGAGCCAGACATCTCTTCTCATGGTCACAGTCTTTGGCAGACAGGCCACCCCCAGGGATCTTTAAACCTTGGCACTGAGACATGCTTGTATCTGGGTTGGGAATGTATAGAAGGTTTGCCCCCGCTGAGACATGGCTTTCGGTGGCCAGAGCTCCCAGTCCTCCCCATCCTCACATCCATGTCCCTGCTGGGGTGGGTGGTGGATGGTGACAGCTGTAGAAGCAGGACCAGGGTAGTGTAGGGCATGCAGGGGTGGGAGGTGGCTGAGAACCTGTCCGCAGAAGTAGTGACAGGCAGGACCACACGTGAGCCAAGACTCCAGGCTCAGACTGCATGTTCCACTGTCTTTTTGAACTTCAATTACAAAACACAAATTCAGAGATAAAATTATTTCAAGGCAGTTGACTACAAACCATTCTCAACAGAGCCGGGGTGTCTGAGAGCAGGGCCGTGTAAAACTGCACTGGTCTTAAGTTCATGTGGTCAGCCCTTTAATTTGAAAGGCACACGCAGACATTTCTGATTCTGCTATCTCTCTCTCTCTTTTTAAATTTTTTAGAAGATTTTATTTATTTATTTGTCAGAGAAAGAGAGAGTGCACAAGCAGGGGGAGCGGCAGGCAGAGGGAGAGGGTGAAGCAGGCTCCCTGCTGAGCAAGGAGCCCAGTGTGGGGCTCGATCCCAGGACCCTGGGATCATGACCTGAACTGAAGGCAAACACTTAACCGACTGAGCCACCCAGGTGCCCCTCTACTATGTCTCTTTAAATGTATTTGCTTGCTTGTGCTTTTTCCTGTCAGTTTGAACTATTTGTTGAATGAATGAATACAAGTACATAGGGGAAACCATATATATAATATCACATATATACAGACACATAAATGCATCTATCATACTTTCAGCAATATCTCTCATTTCCATATTTTTGCCAATAAAGTGTTGCTTCATAAATATGATTTTGGATCTCTGAATTATATTTTCCCTGAAACATGATTAAAGGACTGCATACATTTGTTTAGTTGTGGAAACAAGCAGGGCTGAAGCCTATTCTTTTAACGTGGAAATTTTCACAGTATTAGTGATTCATTTCTAAGGACTAGTAAATGTATTTTTTTCTTCAACAACATTTTACTCCTTTTGTAATTTTTCTTTATCCCTAATGGATGTCTAGATTTATTTGAAAGACCTTTAATGCTAAAGAATTGTCTAAGAGACCAATTAAAACTTTGAAATGAATTCTAATTTTATCTTAAATTTAAAACCAGACTTCCTTATAAGAATATCATTATTTAAATTTTAAAATGTTATTGTACATAGTATTCATTTTCTTCTTGTTTGCTTTCAGAGTACCTTGATCGCACTGGAAAGCTTGTTAAATAAATTTTATTATTATATTAGTTAAATTTTATTAAATAGCATGACAAAATATTATCTGTCTTCTTACTGGGTAAACCTTACCAATATGTGGATATATTTTGGTGTTAAAATGCCATTTTTTTGGAATTTAGGTAAAACTAAGAGTTTGAACTTTGTTGGCCATTAAAATTCCCACGGTTGTTTTTGCAAGAGTGCTTGCTGCAGCCTGGGCTAAGGTCCGGTGTAAGCAATGACATCCTTCCTACTTAATACACCTCAAAGTCCTGTGTCAATTATTAGGGCATTCTTCTTTGCTTCCTGTTCTAAACAGCTGTGTAACATTGCTGAATTCATGTTCACGATTTTTTCTGTATCCTGTTCAGCAGCAGGCCAAGTGAAATGACCCTTGCATTTTACAAATATTAGCTGCAGTTTTGCTAAGTACACGTATTTAAGGTTATCGTACAACTCATTGTTAAATGAATAATCTCTCTGGATAGTGGAGCGGAATGCTATTTAATCAATACGAGATAACATGCTAGGCATGAATTCACCAGTGGCCTGGGTTTTATAAAACACACCAAATACATCACTTCATATCAGAACAATCGTTCAGGGCCTTTAAGTGGTCTTCAAGATTACCTATTCTCATGTGAGTAGGAGTGTATTCAGTTAAACGAGTCCTGAAATATACTTGGCATTCGCTTGGTTCAAAGTCAGGAAACAGTTCTGTTTTCATGGATTAGCTGCAGATCATGTTAACTGAACGAGGATAGGGAAGTCCGGGAAGAGTGTATGATGCATTAAAGTGAAAACAGTAAAAGTAAATATAGTTACTAATCTTCTTTTCTGCAGCATCCCAAAGTAGGAAACAAAATTTATTAATTTTCATTTAGACAACTTTAATGCTTTGAATATGTCTGTTTAGGTGCAAATTTGCACATAGAAGACATTATAATTGATTTGTGTTTAATTGACCAAGAGTAGAATTTTTAGAGTGTGGGACATGTTGAGATTCAGTTCATGGAAGGGATTTTGAGCAGCCCATGTCCCAGTGCCTGGAATTTCTCTGCTCTAATGCCAGCCTCTGTTAATCTGGTGTTTTCTTCAGGTCCTTCCTCATCTCCTCCTTGATGCCTTCACTGTGTATTTCCCTAGAGTTCAGGAGTCTCTGTTCTCCCTGGACACTGAGAAAGTTTGCTATCCCTTTCTGTATTACTGGTCTCTTTTCAGGCATTAAATAGACTTTCCGAATTTCATAGCTTGCTATAGTTTTCAACAATTTCCATTGTGACAAGCCCTGTGACTTATATATATATGTTTGTTTCTTCTATAATGCTCTACAAAGATTGTTTAGTTTATAATGAAGCTAGGGGTTCTCATTTTAACTTTCCACATATTTATGTGTAACTGTAAATATAAAGCCAAGAACTATATATTTTCTAAAACCAAAGAAATTGGGAACACCATTATCAAATCATGCACAGGCAGTGTTTAAACCCCAGCAAGCAGCATTTTCTCTTCCTTATATTATCAAGAAGCACTTTGAGTAAAGAAAAACTAAGGAGCAGAAATCTGTTAGTGGAAAGGAAAAAGGAAGTGAGAAACTGGATATCGATCTTGCCAAGTGAAGCAGTGAAAGAAAATATTACATTGTGAACTTCTTTCCATTATTTTCTCAAATACAATCCAACAACTGAGATTAAGAGAACAATGGCCGAGGTGCTGGAAATAAATCCAACCCATCTGATAAGTCCCTAGGAAACGAGAAATAACAAAATGAAAAGAGGAGACTGCCTTAGAGTTTTGGACACTTTCTTTTTTTTCAAATCAAAAGTGGTCTTCTGAAGCATGACAAATTTCTTATATTTGTAATAATACATGTTGCCCTAATGTTTCTTTTTTCTTAGATTTTATTTATTTATTGAGAGAGAGAGGGAGTACATGTGCAAGCAGGGGGAGGGGCAGAGGGAAAGGGAGAGAAAATTTCAAGCAGACTCTGTGCTGAGCTGCTGAGCACGGAGCCCGATGCAGGGCTCGATCTCAGGACCCTGAGATCATGACCTGAGCTGAAACCAAGAGTCCAGTGTTAAACTAACTGAGCCCCCTAGACGCCCCTGTTTCTTTCATTTCTTAAGATAAGCTATATGTAGAAAATGATACCTATTGATTATGCATTAATAATTTGGTTGCAGTAAAGAACAAGACATTTGGCTAATAGGGAAGACTGAAAACTTTCTTGGTTAGCTAACCAATGTCATATTATCATGTCGCATGGTGGTTAGCTAAAATATGGAGTCTCCATGATATAATGAAAAGAGCAAATAATAAAAGATCTGATGGCCTGGGTTTAACCTTAAACCTTATTCTTTCTTTTTCTTTTTTTTTTTTTTTTAAAGATTTTATTTTATTTATTTCACAGAGGGAGAGAGATCACAAGGAGGCAGAGAGGCAGGCAGAGAGAGAGAGGGGAAGCAGGCTCCCCGCTGAGCAGGGAGCCCGATGCGGGCCTCGATCCCAGGACCCTGAGATCATGACCTGAGCCGAAAGCAGAGGCTTTAACCCACTGAGCCACCCAGGCGCCCNTTTATTTTTCTTTATTGTCCTTTGGTCTATTGAAGATAATCTCCAGACATGCAACAATGAAGAGTTCTGGATATTGTGTGTGTCAGATTAGGCACATGGCCTATCTTGCCTGTGGTCCAGAGGAAAGGAGGAGAAAGTTAGTAGTAAAATGGAGATCTTGGAAAAGAAGAAGTATTAGTGAGCTGCGCATGTTGCTCTGTGTAGAAAATGTTTTCAGATATTTTAACTTTTTTTTTCTACCACCAAAGTTTTCAGTTCCATCTTCACCTGACCTCAAGTTTTCTTGTCTGTAGATAAAGAGATTGAACCAAATGATCTTTAATGCTTTCTAGCTCAGTGCTTCTGTTTGGACATTGATGGTTAATTGATTGGTCGATTTTTTGGTGGGTTTTCTTTGTAAGCAGTAAGGTAATATTAACTGAATAAAGTGGAGATGATCTCTGCATTCTGTTAAATGCAATGCACCATCATTTTCCCCATGTCTTTTTTTTTTTTAAGTTTTTTATTTATTAATTGACAGAGACACAGCGAGTAAGAGAGAGAGAGAGAGAACATGAGCAGGGGCAGTGGGAGAGGGAGAAGCAGGCTTCCTGCTAAGCAGGGAGCTGGATGTGGGGCTTGATCCCAGGATGCTGGGATCATGACCTGAGCCGAAGGCAGACACTTAACCGACTGAGTCACCCAGGCACCGCACCCCCCACCATGTCTTTATTGTACAAATATTATCAAAGCAACATTGAAGCAAATTGGAGAAAAATCAAAACATTCAAGGAGTAAGGACTTAAATCAGGCTTTTTAGAATGAGTGGCATATGGGCAAATGGAAAACAGTGGGGATGGCCATGGGGGTAGTGAGGAAGAACAGTAGCCTCATGCTAAGGGATGTTAACAAAGTTAGAGAATTGGATTAATAGAAGAGAGACTAGGAATGCCTTGGAGAGTTCCCACTTAATTCTGTAAGCAATAGAGGACCATGTTCAGGCAGGAAGAGAGGACAAAGTTGTACCTGCTGGATGTCATCAAAGACTTGGCAGGGGATGAAACCAACATGAGCAAAAAGGAAGAGAAGAGGACATTGCTCATGACACAACTGGCACAGGGCTGTATTAAGTGAAGAGAGAGACTGGAATGGAAGGGAGGAGGGCTGATTGTGCCGAGCAGTCATATCATTCAGTTCAAAAGAATTGGAAAGGATGCTTACAGTTGGAGGGATGTGGCAGTTCAGCAAGCCCTCACCTCTCCTGAGTATTTCTCATAACTGATAAAAGATTTATCTCTGCCGTTCAGTGTAGTTTGCAAAAATGCTTATTAATGAACTGCAGGAGGGATTTCCTATCTTTGTTGAAACAAATGGGTATTTGAGTCCATGGGTATAAATGAAGGCTAATCAGCCCTCCTATTTTAATAGCAGTCCTTGATCTTGAAGAACAGGCATATATCCAGGGCTATTTTTTAAATTCTTATTATAGGGAATGTTCTTGTATGTGTGCTCTTTTTAATTCTTATGTCATTGCTTTCCTCTAGTATTCTTTGTTTCTTTCTAATTCTTTTTTTTTTTTTTTTTTTTTAAAGTTTTT
>LNAC01000937.1:134727-194038 GCA_002007465.1 Ailurus styani
AGAGAGAGAGGGGGAAGCAGGCTCCCTGCCAAGCAGAGAGCCCGATGCGGGCCTCGATCCCAGGACCCTGAGATCATGACCTGGGCCGAAAGCAGAGGCTTTAACCCACTGAGCCACCCAGGCGCCCTGTTTCTTTCTAATTCTTGAGCTTTGCATTCTAGAATTATTTCAGTATTCTGCCATGTAGGAACATACAAGTTTGGCCTGACAATGCTGCTCACAATTTGTATGTCAGGGTGTAACTGTCTGGCATATTCTTTGCTATTTTGCATTCCTTTACAAAGTATGCCTTTGTTTAGTCTTGAGGGAGTAGGCTTCTCTGATTTTCCATATACTTGGGACAAGACTTTCACATAACTAATAACTGTTCTGCTTGGTATGGAATGCAGATGTTTGCATTTTCACACAGTTTCTCCAATTGCCTCTCCATTCCTTTTGCATACTGCAAGGTGTCTAATCTGTGATGAAGGATGTATGCATAGTTTTCATGTGATTTCTAAGAAAAATTACATGGGTTGTGGCAGACAAATTGTGCTTCCTTTCCAATTTACTTCATTTATTTCTAAAATCCTACAGTCTGTTTTTGTATTATATTTAGCACATTATAGAAGGCCTGACTAATTAATTATTATCCTTTGAAGTCATAAAGTCTTTTGTCTAGCAGTGTGCCTTTGAAGCTAGAAAAATGTCTTATAAAACTCAATGTTAAATATTTTTATAATTTCGTATTGCAGTGGCATATTATCATTTTGAACATAGCCTGTGTTTTCATTAGATAAAATATAAAACTTTTCAACTACCTGGGAATTTAAGATGATATGTCTGTGCATGTGATACTCTGATCAATTTTAATAGTACATTCCTTAAATAGATGCATGTTTCTTAAGGAAGTAATTGATACCTGTAAAGGCCACTTTCCACTTGTCTATTGTAAAGGTTGATGGTTTTTTTTTAAGAAAATGATCTTTGGGATTAAATATTTATCATAGACATACTATCCTAATAAAAATATAGTGCCAACTTAACCCACGCTGGTATCTGGGCTGTTTCTCTTCCTGTGACTTACTGAGGTCCTGATTTTCCAAGGAACACAGTGGCCTCCTCTTGTTCCCATTTGGAGTGGTGGTTTGTGTAGTACATCAAGGTAGTCGTGACATGAGGGTAGCAGCAACTGCAAAAGTCATTATGGTGGTCAAAGTCAGCTCAGGAGAATGGTGATAGTGATGGACAGCAACCCTACCCCAGGGGAAGGAAGTGATAGGGACTACTTCCTCAACTTTTAATGTCCCCATTTCAGTGCTTCTGCAAGTTGTTAAAAATCCTGTGGCACTGATGTTCATTCATTTGTTTTTATGTTGTTTAATGTAAAACTTTTTATTTTCAACTAATTTGGACTTACAGAAAAGTTGCAAACAAATTTTCAATGTCTAGTGGAGAAAACCAAATTATAGGCTGCGTAAGTGGTTAATTTAGCTAAAAATTCACTCTGCATATGCATGATTTCAAGCAAATTGTAAGTTATTTGTTGGTAGCTATAAACTGAGAAATAGTCGGTTGTTTTGCTGGCTATATATTATTTTATTAATAAATATATAATCATAAATAAATAAATAACCATAGAGTACGCAGAATGAAAGACATTTGCAAACACAGTAAAGTCTTTAATGCTGTTGATTACAATTTATTCACCTGTGTTATTTTTATCTTCATAGAAATTGGCCCAGTGACAATTACCACAGATCCCAAGAAATTTCAATATGAACTCAGAGAACTGTATGTTCAAGTAAGTACTTGCCTTCAGTTTTTCAATTTGTTTTAGGGGAAAGGAAAATTATAAAGTTTTGTCTGATTTCCCTTATTTTTAAGTCTGATAGAAGTAACTATTGGGTTTTAAATTGCAACACCACTTCTTTCCACTTTTTTTTTTCACTTCTCACTTTCTCACTACTACTTCTCTTGAGTGCTGAATAAATTGAACAGTAGATATGGGAATGGGGCAAATTGGGTTCACCTTCATTTATGCATCACCTGTGGCTGCTTGCATGCAACAGTAGCAGATAAAAGTGGTTTTGACAGACTATTTGGCCTTCTTAGCCAGGATATTTACTACATGACCCTCTACAGAAGTTTACTGAACCCTGCTCTCGGTGAGTCCCTTCACTGAGAATCATAAGGAACAGTTAATTCTTTCCTTATAACAGAAATGGTATAATTAAAATAATTTTGATATTCTGTGCTATAAATCAACTGTATAAACTTTTCGACCATAAGTATAATTTGGTTATTAGAGAAGAAGAATAACATTGGTTTAACTGTTATTCTGAAAACAGGACTTGGAGATAGGGTGAGTATGTACTTTCTCCTTAGTGCTGCTTTGAGATTATTATTGCTAAATCCATTCATTAAAACAAGCAAACAAAAAACTTTCTCTTTGAGACTGCTTCACCATGCTATCCTCCATGGATGATCTCTGCTGTAGTCATTTCCAGACCTTTTGACCACTCCCCATGATTCATCCGAGCTGTTGGTACCTGGATCTTTGGCTTCCTTTCTCCTTTAGGGCTGCCACTATTGCAGGGACTTCAGCATTTATGGGAATGACCTGTCAGAACCTTCTCCCCTAAGTTCCTTGACCTGCTAGTCATCCTCAGTAACCTGGTCTATACTTTATCTCAGTCTTCCATTCCCACATGCACCCTCGGGACCTTATCATCACTAATCCATTCTACCTCTCAAATCACTCTAATTCAAGCATTATAGCAATAGCAACCAACTGTGCACCAAGCTTGTTGGCACAATTGTTTACAATTGTTTCTTTACCCTCATTGACCCCTGTCCTGTCTCCCAGGCCATCAGATCTCTCCTTTTTTTTTTTTTTTAACTTTCCTCCAATCTAGCTCAGAGTCCTATCATTTCAAAAACACACCTTTTTCTTCCTTGTCCATTGCTTTTCTTTTCTTTTTCTTTTTTTTTTAAATTTTATTTTTATTCTTTGCCCCAGTGGTACAAGTCTGTGAATCATCAGGCTGACATCTTTCACAGCACTCACCAAAGCACAAACCCTTTTCTATTCAAAAGGCAAAACCTCATTCCCCTCTGACCCCAATTACCTGCACTATTCATGCCTGTCCACCAGGGGTCAAGTGGTGTTGAAGTCTCACAACAGGGCAGGTTAATTTCACTGTAAATACAAATCCACCTATCGGCGCTGGATTCTCAGTACTGCCATGATCTTACTGTATTTCTTGGTCAGTTAAATCTCCCATTTTAGGACGCCTGGGTGGCTCAGTAGGTTAGGGGTCTGCCTTTGGCTCAGGTCATGATCCCAGGGAATTGGACTCCTTGCTCAGTGGGGAGACTGCTTCTCCCTCTGCCTCTGCCCTTCCCCTGGTTTATGCTCTCTCTCTGTCAAAATAAATAAATAAAATCTTAAAAAAATATATCCTATTTCTCCCAGTGAGACACTTATAGATCTTGTCTACTCTTTTTAAACCCCCATCCCTTTACCCTTTTACTACTGGCTATTTCAGTGAGTTATCTACTCTGAGCAAGCGACCTCACTTACTGTTTCAAACACAGGCACACACAAATGGCAGCCCTCTCTTCCTCCTATACCTCGAACCCGCTGACATCCAGTACCCATTCTCTTCTCATTCTTAACTTGATCTCAGTTCTTCGACTTTCTCAGGATCCTAGCGTGCTCAAGCTGTTTCTCTCAGCTGCTTAAAAGTCCCCATTTATCCTTACATATGTCCTAGTCTCTCCAGAAAACAAACAAATCCCAACAAACCAAACCATAAAAAAGCAAAACAAAATAAACAACAATAAATGTCCATTTTTCTCAAATCCTCTTATAAATAATGACTTTTATCCTTCTTAGTTCCTTCAATGTCAGGAAAGTTGTCTGTATTTACCAACATCATTTCCTCACACCTGCCACCCCCATGTGCTCCTCTGTCTATGTCACTGTAGTCCCCACAGCCGCATACCATCACAGTAGCTGATCTCTGTCTTGTTAATGTAGTGGACATTTCAGTCATCACATATTGGAGGGACATCTTTGTTGTCTTTGACAAATATACCGTTTCCTACACTCTCATTTTTCTTTCCACGTTTCCTCAGCTTCCTAGGCAGCTAATTTCTTTCCACATGCCCTTTCCATTGCTCCATCCTTGGTCCTAAGTCTTTGCTCTTCGTCCTCTATTTGTTGTCTTTGTGAATGATGCCTGCAGTATTTCAGTTATACTCTCAAAAAATCTGAATCATCCTTAATATACCCCTCCCTTTTCCTCCAACTTCTGAACCATCTAGTCTTGGTTTTTAACTTTCTAAATATTTTTTATATCCTCCTTTAAGAAAAATGATCCATACCCACACAAATATTTCTAGCCTAGACTTTCCCCTGAGATACAGATCCTTATGTCAGTCTCCTGGATGTCACAGTGACCCTCTACAATGAAACTCACAAATGTGCCCTTTCCATTGCTCCATCCTTGGTCCTGAATCCTTGCTCTTTGTCCTCTATTTGTCATCTTCGTGAATGATGCCTACAATATTCTGGTTATCCTACCAAAAACCATCCTTAATACACCCCTCCCCTTTCCCCCAACATCCAAACCATCAGGTCTTGGTTTTTAACTTTCTAAATACTTTTCATATTATTTGCTTTCTATTTCTGTTGGTACTGCCCTAGTCCCAGTTATTATATCTTTAGTCTAAACAAATCAAAAAAGGTTCTCAGTGATTTTCCTGCATCATTCTTGCTTTTATTTTCTAGGCTATTCTCTATTCTGCAAACAAAATGATCTCAAAATACTTCTCTGAACATTTCCCCCTATTCTTCTCTGCAGTCATCCCCACCTCATCAAATTCTTCCCAAGATTTTGAGCGACCGGAGATCTGTCTCTGTTGCAGCCTTCTATAGAGCCACTCTTTCCTCTGGGCTTGGCCTCTGTCTTAGGGGCCTTGCATAGAGCCTCCCCGTACCTGTATCCTTACCCATCTTCCCGTGGCATTTTTGCACGTGCTCTTCTCCATGGATAGGAAGTTCCTGTCCTTCATCCTGCCTTCACTTCCATGCTCCCTTCACATTTTGAAATCCTGTATTCAGTCTAATCTTGAGTACCACTTCCTCAGAGATTGTGCCCTGTCCTCCAGGCTTGGTCATAGATCACTACCTCTCTCCATTAAAGAAGAGTTGGGATTTCACATTGAAGAATCATGTCTGATTTAGTCATCATTACCCTAGTAAAATGCATGGCATATAGAGCATGCTCACTCTTTGATGAATGAAAAAAGATTAAATATACCACTGTATACAAATCAACAGAGTCCACATTAGAGTTGAAGTTTAATACTGTGGTTACACTATTGGGTGAATGACTTGATTTGTAACTGTGCATGTAACTATGCATGGTAGGAGCATAACTGGGGTATGCCAGAGTGAAAAAGCCAAAGCTTGGCATTACAAGTATGTATTCAGTCATGATTCTTTTATTGTGCCTAGCTCTATAATTTTTAAATTATACCCTCAAATAAACTAATAGCTTTATGTAGTTATCCCTTGGCTATTCTTCTTTTTTACTAAATTTATTCTGATAATTTTTTCCACTGGTAATCCTCCATTTCCTTTTTCTTACATCATGTCATTCTTTTTCAGTCATTTCTTTTTACTTACTTAGAATTTACTTTTCTATCCCTCAATATAGCAAATTCTTTGCCACTTTAGATGTCCAGATCCTCTGAAAAAATCTTTCCATAAAAATTTCTATCCTGTACATGAATTATGAGAACTAGAAATTGTACCGCCCTGTTGTTAAAATTTTTATGTTGCCTTATCCTGCTACAAGCTCCTGCGAGCAAAAGCCTTGTAGCTTTCAGCCTCTTGATCCACCTGTGGGGTGAACTGGTAAATGCACTAGAGTGGAATAGATGTTATATGAGGGTAGCCTCTTTTAAAAATATGTATTTAACAGTAAAAACTATATCAAATATAATTTAAACTTTACTTGATGGTACAAAGGATAACTTAAAAACCCAATTATCAGTTTTCATTATGTAGAGATTCAGAAGGGCCAAGGAATGGAGATTCCTAGCTGATAGAATATTAAGAAAGGATTTACTGTATTTATTTTTTTTCCTATGCAGAAATACAGCTGAGCTGTATTCTTTAATATCTGGCTAGAATGAAAATCCCTACATTCTCAATGAGGCCTGACACTGGCACTTCCTGACTTCCTGCCTCTCCCTTTCTTTTGTTCTGAAGGATCTTCAAGGAGTGTGCTTAGCCTCCATGCTCCATTTGTCTCCAGGGTGAAGGATCATGATTCCTGACTCATACTCCATTGATTCCCTCCCTAGAGCCCTGGTGCAGCACCTTCTGGAATTGGGCCTGATACAGGCACTCCATAGGGTTGTATCATATCTCCGTTTAAGAAAATAATCTTTCTTTTCTTTTCTCCTTAAATGAAAGCTGATGTACGTTTCTCTGGAGGTTTTCTCTGGATGGGCTACATCTTATGGGGTTTATTTTTACATTGTCTTGGGATCCAAGAGATGCTTAAGTAGAACAACCAGTTTGGAAAGAAAACGAATATTTACTTTTGCCCTTTATTCAACATTGAGCATTGTTATAGGCACTGGGGATACTGTGGAAGGTTTTGGTTTTTTTTTCCTTACTTTCAGAGATTCGAAGTTTCTAGTGAATTATTCCTTTTTAAATGAGTGGCAGAAGTTTCATTAAGGGTCAGCTACATCATCACTTAACACCTAAAGAATATATTTTGTTTTCTCTTCAGTGTTNGTTTTTTTTCCTTACTTTCAAAGATTCGAAGTTTCTAGTGAATTATTCCTTTTTAAATGAGTGGCAGAAGTTTCATTAAGTAAGGGTCAGCTACATCATCACTTAACACCTAAAGAATATATTTTGTTTTCTCTTCAGTGTTTGCTTAGAGAATATTTTACTATTTCAGAAATCAATCTAGAAATTAAACTTCACAAATCTCATAAAATTTTAGTATGAGATACTAAATTTTGTTTTGTATATAATTTCCAGAGCCCTCTTCAGTTCTCCTTCTACCATTTTTAGTGACTCCCTGCAAATCACTGGTATCATGAACAGCAAGAATTGCTGTCCTATTAAAACTAACTTAGCTTTTAAAAATTTTTTTAAAGTTAATAATTTTTTGCATTTGTAATAGTTTTGAAAAAAGGAAAGTAAATTTAGTTTTAAGTAAATTAAATAATTGGCTGTTAACATTACACTAGGCTTAGCTGTTTTTCTTACAGACATAAAAGTAACTTGAAAAGCAATTTAAATTTTCTAAGAAAAACAGGAAAAAAAATAACTAAACTTAATTAAATTTATAACATTATTTTCAGTTTTCCTTTGTCATCTTTTATTTGGAATACAAGGGAGTAACTTGAAAAGCATCTGAGCTTTCTCTCTGGGGAAAAGAAGGGAAGACAAATGTCAACAAATGGTATTCAAATCACAGAGCTTTGAGAATTACTATCCCTGTAAATATGCAGTGTAAAGTCCTGTCTCAGGTCACATTCTTTATAGGAAACTATAGACCTTTTTGATTTTTAGAAAATGGTGTAGCAGTGATATGCTTTTAAGCCTTGGAGCAGGAAACCTGACCCTGGGGCTCCATTCCAGGACCGGGGAAAGGACCTGAGCCAAAGGCAGATGCTTCACCAACTGAGCCACCCAGGCACCCCCTATCTATGTTTTTTTGTTTTGTTTTGTTTTAAAGAACAAAAAGCAATTAGTTAAACATTTGAAATGTAAAGAAAAAGGAAGTTTTACAATAATAGAATTATCGTAAAAACAATACATTTTTTCCCATATAGGTAGTTGGTGCCTAAACCTGAAAAGCTTCGCACATCATTTAATTTCCCTTTGCAAAGCCTGTTAGTAAAATTGACCTTAAAAAAGCAGGAATAGGAGTAGAACATGTAGAACAGCATCATCACCTAGCAACAAGATAGTTATGAAGAAGATGGGGTAAGGTCCAATTATTGCAATTCTTTAACGGAAACAGAAGCCTAAATAGGCAAACTGCAGCAGACTGAGGTTAAGGTAAAAAAATGGTTTGCTGTAGTGTTAGGATNAAAATATGTAGAACAGCATCATCACCTAGCAACAAGATAGTTATGAAGAAGATGGGGTAAGGTCCAANGAACATGTAGAACAGCATCATCACCTAGCAACAAGATAGTTATGAAGAAGATGGGGTAAGGTCCAATTATTGCAATTCTTTAACGGAAACAGAAGCCTAAATAGGCAAACTGCAGCAGACTGAGGTTAAGGTAAAAAAATGGTTTGCTGTAGTGTTAGGATGAGCTGCCAAAGGAGCATATAAGAAACCATAGCCAGACAGGCCAAAATGGTTAAAAAGAGGAGGACAAGATAGTGCTGATTTTAGAAGAGCAATTTATGATGACAATTTTGTATATACTTTATCTGATTTTTGGTATTCTTAATCATCTTACTATGTAAAACTATGCTTTTTATTTCTAGATTTACAGGAAAATCTGTATGAATTTTAAAAACCAAACTGATTATAACAGAAAGAAATTACGAAAAAGCAAAAAAAAAAAAAAGACTAGAAAAGAAAAGGGAGGGTTATTTGTAAGTGCAGATAACAGACCCACTGTATAACTATGAAAGATGTGATTTCCGTTTTTGGTATTGGACTTTATTCAACTGAAGACAGCAGCTTTTATTTCTATTTATGTTTTCTTTCTTACAAATGCATATATATAGACGTGTATAAATTCACTCTTACAGGAGAAATGGCATGCATTTAATTTAGGGAAGAAGGTGAGATACAGAGTCCAGTACATGCAACTCATAATACATGTAAAAGCTTCAAGCATAGTAGAACCAGTGTCTGGCCCAAAGTAAGGGCTTGAGGAATATTAGCTATTATTCCTACCTGTAGTACCCCAGCGTTTTTTTAAGGGAAATAATCACCAAATAATCCTGCCTCGAATGACCAGCAGTTGTAGAATATGTGCCTTGTGATCGTGCACATATTTTAAAGTCATTCTCTCAATTCAGACCCACACAAATATTAATATTCCTTTTGACAAATGAGGATACTCAAGCATTGAGATTTTAGGTAATAAGTCTTCATCAGGTCATCAAACTGGCAAGGAGCAAAGCCAGTCTCAACGCTGGAGGTTTTTAATGCCAAAGCCAGTGTCCTTTATCACTCTGCTACTTTCTTTCTAAATATTGATTTAAGTAACCTAATTACACTAATCAAACTGACATTTATTTATGGAATTTGTCTCTGTATTTTATTTCAAAATAGGGGTGTGGAGAACAAAAAACAGATGTAGGTCTAGGGCTGGTCTCATCCTCAGTGAAATGAATTCATTCCTTGAAGATTTTGGTTTTCACTGCTGCCTCTGATCACTTTGAGTAATTGGCTCACCTAAATTTACTGAGTAGCAAATGACAAAGTTAATTATAAATAATAATTGTTCCTATTGCTCAACATATGTTCTCATTACTTACTCTGGTAAGCTTATTTAATTGTCACCTCACAAACACCTTGGAGAGACACAAGGATGAGATGCCCTTTAAGGGATTGAAAGGTAGTTTCATACTGTAGTTGTATTTGTAGGTGATGTATTGATTATTTTTGTTAGAGTTGAAACTTCTTAGAGTTGGAATGAAACACCTTTTAAAACTTTGATTTGCTGCTGGAGTTTTCTCCTAGACCATATGAATTCTCTGAGGGACAAATAATCCTAAATCCTTTGGGAGTAAAGAGAATGGAGGGCCCTGAGTAGAAATGCTTGGCTTTTTTCTAGCCATCCACCTTGATACACTCTCTAGAAGCAAAGAGCTAGATGGTTTCTTAATAAACGTTTATATGTGTACTTCAAAGGACAGAGAGTATAGAAGAGAGTTCTGACTACTGGATTACTTTTTCAAAGCAGAATATAGACAGAATGAGGTGGGTATGGATTATGATGGTAATAGGCTTGATTTTCTTTTCAAAGTGTGCATGTGTGGCAATATTCCAAAGGGTAAACACATGAGTCATTGGAGAGTAAATATTGCAGTTACATGTGACAAAATAACTCGAAGAAGAGAATTCACTGACCCATGATTCCTGAATTCACCCTAATCATGCTCCTTCCCCAACCAAAGGATAACTCTATTCCCCAAAATAAGTATTGTATCGGATTTTGTCAGTTTTTAGGTGATGGTAAGGATGGAGGTCAAATGTCTTCTGTGGGAGAAAGTTTCTTGATCTAAAGCCAGGACTCCTAGAGAAAACTATCAACCTCACGTTGAGCAAAATGAATGTACGGGAAATTAAGGGTTTCTTCTCAATCCAAATTAATCAGGAGCAGTTGTCAAGAAGCTGTCTTTATTCTTAGGCCTTGCGAAAGTGTCAGGAAGAATTGTGGAGTCCTGATATTGGTATTCACTTCGTTATTTGCCCGTTTATTCCATCAGATGTCTGAATCCCTTCCAGAAACCTATCAAACCTCAGAAATGAACTAACCCCAGTGAGGGATTCAACAGCACTGATATTCATCGCCAGATGATACATGGGGCCCTCCTCTGGAGCGGTGTCCTGGAGCCTGTCTTGGTGTTTGAGGCTGATACTGGACTTTGGCCACCATATCATATTATTGAATTCAGGTGCAGTCACCAGCTCAGTCTGTCAGATTCCCCTCATGAAAACTTTAAACCAGGTCTCCCTCCTTCTATATTCATGTCGATTTTTGAAAATCCTCATTTTTCTAGACTTTTGATATATGTGAGTTTTGTCCTGTGAGATGATCTAGCTCTTAGTTCACTAGTTTTCTTTAATGACTACTAGCTCTAAAACAACCCCTGCAATTCATCTGTCTTCCCTGTAACTTATCTTCCCTGTAACTTCCCATCTAACTTCCCTGTAAATTATAATGTTCGTAAACTATAATGATTTTATTAGTAAAAAATGCATTGTGTTGATATTTTTCTGGCCTAGACCTAAAATTACATAAGCGGTATAAATATATTTTTAACACATAAATAAAACACACGTCACACAATCACAACATTATAATCTTCTTCAACTACCCAATTACAAAGATAATACCAAATGTGCTGGGAGCATATAAAATCCATATGTGAGTGTAGAGTGGAACGGACGACAGAGACTTTAGTGGGCAGGTTGAATCTGAGGAGTACTAAGGAAAGACAGAGAAGGGTCATAGCCCAAAGAAAACAAGGAGAAAGAAAGCCTGCCTAATCCTAAAATAAGCAGATGATGAGTGGCTGCAAGGACCTCCTTGGGCCCACAACCTACAGCCCTGCCCTCTTCTGGCTCTTTGTCTCTGGGCAAACAAGGGAGCCGTGTGTTAGGAGAGATCAGGAATCCCAACCAGGGATCAGGGTAATGTCTTAAGTCGGTGGGAAAAGAAAAGGTCACAATGAAAAGGTGCTGCATCCTTGAAGAACAAAGGAAGGAATTCTCTAAGTAGTATGAAGGCATATCTTTTTCTGATTTATTAATCAAGATAGTAAATGGCTGGTACATAGTGTATCCCTTATGGTTATTAAAATTGAGGTGAACTGATCTCCTCCTAAGAACAGACATGAAAGAAGTTCCAACAAATTGAAAGATCAATTGTTGAAGAGTTAGACCCTTATTACCAATAGGGGATAACCTGAAAGCCTGGAAATGGTTATGATTGTTAACCTTTAATACATCTGAAAGCAAGGTCAGCTGTTTTTTGATGCCTTGATTTGGATTCCACCTTCTCCAAACTAGTAAAGGACAGCATGGTAGACTGACTGGAATGTAACATCTTTTATTTTGATTATAGAGATTTAAAGTTTGGGCTCTGAAATACTCTGATTGGGTGCCCGGGTGGCTCAGCTGTTTAAGCCTCTGCCTTCGGCTCAGGTCATGATCTCAGGGTCCTGGGATCCAGCCCTGTGACAGGCTCCCTCCCCAGTAGGGAAACTGCTTCTGCCTCTTCCTCTGCCCTTTCGCCTTGTTCGTTCTCTCTCTCTCTCTCTCTCTCTCTCTCTCTCTCTGCCTCTCAAATAAATAAAATCTTTAAAAAAATGAACTACTCTGATTATCTCTCAGTATATCCCTGCCATATTTTCTACAAGTGATGAAGACCAAATGTCACTAATGCATTAGGATTCTACAGTCGTTCTGATTTATTTTATATTTGTTTGGATGCGATTTTATTTTAGGTTCAATGCAATGTAATGGTTTCCACATGTACCTTCTGTTTTTTTGGTCACAAAATCACACAACTGTGTTTTAAGAAAGAGAAATGAGGGTTATAAACTTTCAGCTTAAGACTGAATTTCATGGGCGCCTGGGTGGCTCAGTGGGTTAAAGCCGCTGCCTTCGGCTCAGGTCATGATCCCAGGGTCCTGGGATCGAGGCCCACATCGGGCTCTCTGCTCAGCAGGGAGCCTGCTTCCTCCTCTCTCCTCTCTCTCTGCCTGCCTCTCTGCCTACTTGTAATCTCTCTCTGTGTGTCAAATGAATAAATAAAATCTTTAAAAAAAAAAAAAAAGACTGAATTTCATTTCTAAATTTTATAGGTAAAGGGCAAATGACACAAATAAGACATTCTGAGCAGTGAGTATTCACATGAAGGAAAAATACAGTCTGCCTTTGAAACAAGGCTTAGTAGGTGATAGTTATGGTAGAATAAAGGTAAGTATTACAAGGCCATGAATACTTATTTTGGACTTAGGCATGAGTGTATCAAAAAAGTTTCATTCTTTTCATTGCTTGGAGTTAGGTTTATGTGGGAAACAGCTGGTATAAACAGTAGTTCAGTGAAAATGGATGGTGAGACTAGAAGAATTGATATGAGTTGACTAGAAGAGAAATAATAAGGCCTGGGGTGAGGGCCTGTTCTGAGATTAGCCTTCTTAGTACTCTGACCCCTTCTTTGATGAGCATTTTCCCATTAGGTTTTGGATAGGGTCCTCATTTTTCTCCAACTCCTCTCAGGGTTTAAAGGTCACATTTGCTTCAGTGCTACTCCCACATAGTCTTGTATTTAGAAAAGACGGCATGATAATCTCTGTGTTATTACTCCCTTCACTGATAAGATTTCTCTTCATTCTTATTTTACCTTGCTTTTCAGGAATTTATTTATTTTTTTTAACACAATTATCACTGTAACTCTGAGGTCACAGTTTTTTTTTTTCTTTCTTTCTTTAATTGCAGGAGCAACATTTACTGTACAAGTTCACATGCTTCTGTTTTTCCAGTACACATTTTTTTCTATCTGAGGGGTCTTTGGCAGCTTAGTAAATTGTAACCATCAGTCAAATTATAAAGATAAAATGAATATCAAAATACTGACCAAGAATATGCCTATTGATATAGATAAGTTCTTTTTCAGAGCTCAAGTAAAAACAGAAAATTAACTAAGTCAGGTCCTTTGATTTTCGTGTGTGTGTGGAGGTTTATGTGGTTTGGGGAGATACATTTCCATAGCCATGTTTGTTTTCTTTTGTTAAATATTAAAGCTGACAGCATGCCAGGATTGAGAGAGGGAGACCGAGAGACAAAGAGACAGAGAGACATACAGAGATATGAGAGCTGGAGGGGGAGTTAGTTTTACATACCACTAAGAATATACATTTATAGGCACTTGTGTTTTTAGGAGGCTTAGCTCTGGAATTATATTACTTTGAAAGGAGACGGGCTAGACTTGAGTAAAGCTCAGGCTGAACACAGAAAGCTTGCCTAGATTGTGTCAGGATTGCTTCCTTTGCATAATCTCATTCACCCATTTCCTCACTGTTCACTCATTTATCCCTTCATTAATCAAACTACAATGGAACACTTACTGAGTTCCTCAGGGAACAAAGATGTAGTGGGAGGAAACATAAATTATAACACACTCAGCAATGCTACAATAGAAGAACGAACAATATTCTGTGGGCATCTTGAAGGAGAACCTTTTTTCCTCTGACAAGTTACTTGCTTGCAGTCACAGAAGTTGAGGAAGGTAATAAAATGCCTCAGTGGAGTTTGCATGGACTCTCAGGCCAGGCAGAATTGAGTTCCAGTCTCTGCTCTTTCACTTAGTAGTCATGTGACCCTAGGAAAGGGGTTTTCAAGATTTAGAACTCTGGCAATGTAATGTACTAAAAATGATACCTACCTCATCAACTGATGTAAAGAGTAGATAACAGCGTATGTGACAATACTGTCTTAGTGCTTGGCTTAGAGTGGATACCGCTGAGTTAGTACAAGTAAGGTATCTTATTACCAATAAAAATGTCAATTAAATTAATGAGGCTTTTCATAGATTCAAGCTCATCAGTTCTAAATTTCTCCATTATAGATGTTTTATGGAATACTATTTTACTTTTTTTTTTTCCCATTTGGTATTCAAGTCAAAACATAAAAAGTTAAGACTTTTTTAAAGGACTATTTTTTTAAAGTTTGGAACTAATGTAAAATTGTTTTTAGTGTTTCAGTCACAACTCCATTGCCCCCAATTTAAAAATCTGTGCATGAGTTTGACATAAATCAACCTAAATATCTGATTTTGTGAGGTTTATTTATAAACGTGGACATTTTGACAATGATTCTCTTTAGTCCTCTTCTGTCAAAACTAGTTTAAGAATCAGGTGATCAGTTAGTGATTTGAGAAAGACTATTAGCAAACCTTTAGGATAAGTTTCTAATATATATATCTCAGTATATTTATTCAAATGTGCAAAAGCTTTGTTTATAAACTTTGTGTGTGTGTGTGTGTGTATGTATACACACATATTTAAACAAAGTCAATAATTTATAGATTTTTGGAATAGGTTGTCATTTGATTCCTGATTCTCAATAAATTAAAGCAACTTGAATTTTGCTTTTAATAACTTCTGCCAGGAAGCAAAGTTGATGGAAGACTTTTAGAGCAAAGCAACAATCTTACAAATAACAGTCTAGAATGAAGTCTACATAACTAAACCAAGTATCATTCTAAAGCAGAGCTGTCCAACAAAAATATGATGTGAGCCACATATGTAATTTTTAAAAAGTTTAAATTAATTTTCATATTTAATTCAGTTATATCCAAAATATTATCATATCAACATGTCATCAATATGAAAAATGAGTACTTGTTTAGCTTTTCAATTTAAATTTTAATTCATTAAAGTAGAATAAAACATTTGGTTCTTTAGTTTCACTAACCATATTTCAAATGCTCAGTAACTACTCAAGGCTTGTTAGTGGTCATTGTCATAGCTCATACGTATAGTATTCCTTTTCTAGACAATTTTAGGGATTATTTATGATTTAAAATGATTAGAAATTCAAACTCAAGTATCACAGAGGGAGCTTTTATAAGGATATAATACTATATGTTAAGTTCTTTTGGAAAGAGGAAACATTTTTCTTTTCCAGAACATATATCCACAATGAGATAGACAAATAGTTTCAGTAAGATATAAATTACTGGTTAGATTTTATTATTAATTTTCAGTCATCCACTAACCTAGCTAAACAAAAAGGTAATAATTTAAGGTATTGTACTGTTTTGAAAAGAGTTGTTCCTGAGAACAGCTTCTAATTGATATGTCCTCAGTATGATTATAATATCATCTGTGTCTGCAAATATGAAATTCAGGGCAACATAATCATTTTTATTGTAAAGAATACAGTGATTTCCATAGGAGGAAAAAAATTAAGGTACACAAATCACTCTTAAGTGACGTCTAAGTACATCCAGTGTGAGTTTCTGATGTACATGCATCAAACTGTTTCCTTTTGACTTGACATTCCCCAACTTTCTGGCTGCTTTGAGACTTTATGTTCATTTCTCCATAAGAGTTGAAGATTTTGTTTTGAGTATGATATAAAAGAGTTCAAGGAATAAAAGGAATGCCTTTCATTTGCAATTATATTTGTGAAATTCTCTGGAGCTACAGCTGTGTCAGCTCATCAATCTCTTTACTTTGGGCCTTAACCAGTATTAAGCTTACTACGTATGAGGTTCAGTGTTTCACAGAGGTGCTGTTTTCAGGAGAATAAGGTGATTCCAATATTTATAGAAAATGTTGACCATATAGGTTTTATTAAGATGTTCGTCCCTATTCAAACTTATAGGGTGAAAAATTAACTAAAGGCTTAGAGATTCCATTTCAACACATGGGTGTTTTTAGGGCTACCTTCAAGTTTTAGTATGAGTCTGAAGATATGGAGGGATCTCAATGGGATGAATTCATCTGGAGTAAATTCCAAGGATTCTAGTGGTCTCGAGTCTACTTCTGGATAATGTTTTGAGATGAACTAAGGCATCCCTAGGTCCTCTTGGAGTAAATTTGAACACAAGTCAAGTGGCTCAAAGGCTATCCTTTACTAACTGGAAGGCTTATCATTCTTGTCATTCCTAGGATATTTCCCTGGAGATTTCTTAGTTGTTGGCCTGTAGACAAAGACTTCTCCCAGGCCCTTGATATTAGGTGACAATTAGCAAGAGATAATTAATCTCACTTTAGAATTAGTCTACCACAGAGCTAGCTCTATTGTGTACTTGGCCATTCAACAAATGCTTGTGGAATGGGTAAATTTTATATAGTGATTCACATTCAGGTGGATTATGTCAAGCACAGTTGAGGAATGTTTTTGTTTAAGCTTCTGAAAATACAATAGGAATCTAGTTTTTTGAGCAGTCAAGAATATTCATTACAGATGTGCGAAGTTGACTTCAAGTAAGAATTATTCCTGTGCAATATATTAAAGTTATTAATGTGTCCAGTAGCTATTTCCCATCTTCCCAGCACACAGATGCTTGTTTAAGGACATTTTTTAGCACACGACGATCCTCCTAAATAACTATTATGCAGAGAAAAACATGCTATATCATTGAAATGTAAAGCATATTAAAGTAAAGCTGAAGAGTGAAGAAGTATATTTGACTGGAAGAAAAGAGGAAGTTTTAAAGAGGGAAAGGCATATCATCTCAACCTTAGAAGGAAAATAGTTCAATTTGTCAAATATTTACTCAGTGATTACTATATGCCAGCAAATGTTATGCACTCAGGACTTAAGGACTTGACAAAGCACAGTTATTGCTATCAATGAGCTTATACAAAAATGGGAGAATTTAGCCATGCATATATATTTTAAAGATTTTATTTATTAATTTGAGAAAGAGAGAGCATGAGTGAGGGGAGAGGGAGAAGCAGACTCCCTGCAAAGGAGGGAGCCCTGTGTGGGTCACCATCCTGGGATCATGACCTGAGCTGAAGGCAGAGGCTTAACTGACTGAGCCACCCAGTTGCCACTAGCCATGCATATATTGATGAGGAGTGTTGATGGTGGAAATGGAGCAGTAGAAAGATGAATGAAAGTACTAAAGTCATTACAGTGTAAAGAAAGGGGCGTATTTGAAGAACAGGAAGTAGTCTTAGCTTAAAGGAAGCACTGTATGAAGAGGGAGCAGTAGGAGATAGGAAACTAGAAAGAGAATTTGATCCAACACAAGTAGTGAAAGATTTTAAGTAGGAACATGATACAGACAGCTCTTTACTGAAGGAAAAATTAAGTTTAGTGGTAGGCAGAGCAGAAGGTTAGATCGGAGGCTAAACTTGTAACAAAATCAATGATAAGAAGAGTAAATTGTAGGAAGTAAGGAGGAAGGGAGGGGACTGATTCATGCTGGAAGTAGAGGAATATGGTTTGACCACTGATTAGGTGAAGGAAGAGGGAGGAGTCTTAGGTTTGAACCTGAATAGGGAGGCAGATAGTTCCATTAACAAAAATAGGGAAGACATGCTTGGGGAAAACATAATGAGTTCTATTTTAGACCCTTGGAATTGTGGAGACCCATAGAACATCTAGGAGATTTTTTTTTTTTAAAGATTTTATTTATTTGACAGAGAGAGAGAGAGATCACAAGTAGGCAGAGAGGCAGGCAGAGAGAGAGGGGCAAGNGTGGGGCTTGATCCCAGGACCCTGAGATCATGACCCGAGCTGAAGGCAGAGGCTTAACCCACTGAGCCATCCAGGCGCCCCTAGGAGATTTTTTTTTTTAAAGATTTTATTCATTTATTTGAAAGAGAGCACAAGTAGGGGGGAAGGGGCAGAGGCAGAGGGAGAAGCAGAATCCCCATTAAGCAGGGAGCCCAACCTGGGGCTCAATCCCAGGACCCCAGGATCATGACCTGAGCTGAAGGCAGATGCTTAGCTGACTGAGCCACCCAGGCACCCTAGCAAATGTTTAACAAGCAATGGAAAATGTAATATTGGGGTGCCCGAGTGGGCTCAGTCGGTTGAGCCTATGGCTCTTGGTTTCAGCTCGGGTCGTATCCCATGGGTTGTGAGCTCAAGCCCCAAATGGGGCTGTGCACTAGGTATGGAGTTTGCTTTAAGATTCTCTCCCTCTGTCCCCACTCCCCCACCCCTCTCTTTCAAATAAATAAATCTTTAAAATATGTAAAATTGGAATTTGGGAGGGTAAATGCAGTCTGAAAATACAAATATACAAGTTGTGGAGAACAGTATTATCTGCTAAACTAAATGTCATGAACATACACATAAGTGGATAGGTGGTAAGTCCTGCAAAAATAGAAAGGACTGTTAACTCAATAAATTTCTGGGAGTCTTCAGCTGACATCTTCTCAGAAGTGAAGATCAGGTTGCTACAGTGTTCAGTCCCCTACTATTTAGAAAGTGACATAATATTCCATGGGTGTCTCAATTTTAGAAGCGTTTTATAACAATTGGGGCTCTGTTCCAACTCACTTAATAAATGGTACTCCCAGCCTGTAAGTTTTGAGTGAGATCCAAAGCAAGAAAAGATTTTCCAGTTTGTCCAAACTGTGTATAAATGGTTCAAATGCCTGGCTCTTTTGACACTGATCAGATCTGTGGTGTTCAGGGTATTGTATCACAATCTGAGACTGTTTGAAGCCTGGGAAAAGCCCCAGTAGGAGAATCAAGTACAGTCTCCAGAGTTTAAAGAAAAAAACCTTATCCCTTTCGTCAAGTAATTATTTTCTTTTTGAGAAAGAGCTCTTACTTACTGAATTCTGGTGGACTATAGAACCATAAGGCCCCCCTATAACCTCAAGCTCTCTTGCTTTTTATTTGATTGTTTTTTCTAGACCATGAGTTCCTTAAGGACAAGATACTTTAGCTTATTATTCATCTTTGTCTAAATCCTAACAGGGTGTTTAGTGGTTATGGATCGCTCAGAACATGGTTGCAAGTCCATTCCCTTGGCCCTGTAGTTATTGACATGCTAAGGAAATAATCAGACATTATAATATATACAAAATATATAATACATAATAGTGTATATATATAATATATATACAATAATGTACTATATATACATATAAAAATAGATTTATATACATTTATAATAGAGGAAAATTTGAAAGAGCATTAATCAACAGTAGAGAAATGTTTAAATTATGGGATACAGGCAGAATATTATGCAAACATTAAAACCTATGATTTTGAAGAACAGTGGTGACATGGAACAGAAGAAGGATATAATCCTAAATTTAAAATATAGGAAACTGTAAATACAACATTCTTACAGTTTTATCTCTAAACCCATATAATTTTGAATGAAATAAATGTGAGAAGAATTCTTCTTAGGATGTGGCCAATTATTGTTTAGGAAAATATATTGAGCCTACTCAAGTAGGAATTCCTACTCAATAACTCAAGTAGGAAATAAAACACAGAGATCATGTGTTAGCAGGAAAAATGGAGCATAATGAAAAGAGTGACAAAGAATGTGTATTTTACATAAGGTGGTCACGGGGAGACTTCCCTGATAGGTAACATTTGAGCAAAAATTTGAAGTGTGGGAGACATACCAGCATGCTTGTTTGCCAGTAGGCATAGCCCAGTAAAGAGGAATGTTTGGCAGTGGACTAGAGAGAGGGAACAGCCACAGGAGCTGTGTTTTTGATTAGGCACATGTGAGTAGTTAGCCTTAGCTATGCCCAAATGATTCCTTTACTGTAAAGGCAGGGCATATGGCTAGGTTAACAGATATTGTGATGGGGGTTCATGGACGTTCTCTTCTGATTGCAGTTCTCTTCTGACTGCTAGTCTCTTCTCAGTATGATAAAAACAAGGTCATCAAATAAGGGATAAGAAAAGAGGGATGTATGAAATAGTCAGGTAAGGGAATGGAGAATGAATCAACATCTAATTAAGTGAAAATTATATAACAGTTTCTATTATTTTGTGTATTTGGGGTGAATTTATAATTTATCCATAAATGTACATTTTTCTCTCTCCACATCACTTTATGTCTTTTCCATCTCCTGGTAAGCAAAGTGATTAATCCAGTGTCAAACTGATGGAAAATAAATGTGAAGAGAACTTGTTCAGCTCTAGAGCTTCTAAAGCAACTTGCTATAACTAAAATATTCCTTTCTTTTTTGTTGATGAAATAATTGCATTTTTTCCCTCTGCTCCTCAACAGGGTGGTGGTGATTGTCCAGAAATGAGTATTGGAGCTATAAAAATTGCCTTGGAAATTTCTCTTCCTGGCTCTTTCATCTATGTTTTCACCGATGCACGGTCCAAGGATTATCGGCTCACTCATGAGGTGCTCCAGCTTATCCAACAGAAACAGTCGCAAGTGAGTAGGAATCAGCCCCCCAGTTTTCTTTCTTTCTTTTTTTTTTTTTAAGATTTTATTTATTTATTTGACACACAGAGAGAGAGATTACAAGTAGGAAGAAAGGCAGGCAGAGAGACAGGGAGAGGAGGAAGCAGGCTCCCTGCTGAGCAGAGAGCCCGATGCGGGCCTCGATCCCAGGACGCTGAGATCATGACCTGAGCCGAAAGCAGAGGCTTTAACCCACTGAGCCACCCAGGCGCCCGACCTGTTTCATTTTCAAGCTCAGCAAAAAGTATTAGCAATGGCCCATACTACACCATAACTAACCAACAAAAACATCTAGAGNAATTTTCTATCTGAATACAGCTGGAAGGAGTTCAGGTGTACCTTGGAGATATTATGGGTGCAGTTCTGGTTACCATAATAAAGCAGATACCACAATAAAGCCAAATGAATTTTTTGTGTACATATAAGTTATGTTTACGCTATACTGTACTCTCTTAAGTGTGAAGTATTATGTCTTAAAAAAACCAATTTATATACCTTAATTAAAAAATAGTTCATTGCTAAACACTGCTAACCATCATCTGAGCTTTCAGCAAGTCATTCTCATTGATCATGAATCACCATAGCAAATATAAGAATAATGAAAAAGTTTGAAATATTGCAAAAATTACCAGAATGTGACACAGAGACATGAAGTGAGAAATGCTGTTGGAAAGTGGTGCTGATAGATTTGCTTGATGCAGAGTTGCCACAAACCTCTAATTTATAAGAAACGTAGTATCTGTGAAGCACAACAAAGCAACGTGCAACAAAAGAAGGTATGCCTTTATGGCACGTGAGAAGTTGCCTCTCCTCTTTGACTAAACTTTGTATCACAAATGTCAATAGTTATAACTATTGATCTGTATATATGTACTCCAATATGTATGTGTCATTAAATTTAAACATGTTAAACAGATATGTAGTATTTGTACATATTAATTCCTTGTTTTTTAATACAGAGAGAAAATGATTGGAGATTAATGAAGGTTCTTTTTACCATCTTATCTTTTTAACTGACAAAAATATAGACCCATGTCTCAAATATCACCTCCTACGTGGAATCTTGTCTGAGTCAGTTACTTATTATATCCGTTAGCTCTCGCTGTATACAAACAGTTCTACCTCTCAATGGCTTAAAACAGTAAACATTTATTTCTCACATATTTGCAGGGCTCTGTTGATCTAGGTGAGGCTTGGGTTTGACTTCTCGAGGCTGATCTCTAGGGTGACTTGGCTCTGCCTCACAGGTTTCTCACCCTTTTTGGAGACCAGTAGGCTAGTTTAGACATGTTCTTTTCACGGCCAAGGCAGAAGCACTAGGTGTCTTGAATGTAAGCTCAGAACTGATAGAATATCCCTTTTGCCTTGGGCTGCTGGCCAAAGCAAATCACATGTCCAAGCTTTAATTTGAAGATGACAGATTAAGTTCCACCTCTTAAGTAAGAGGGACTTCAAAATCTTTTGCAAAGTGCATGGATATAGAGAGAAATACACACACACACACACGTATATTATATATGTATGCTGTATATATAATAATGTATATATTTCACTGTACTAGTAGCATATTAACATGTAATAGGTACTCAATAAATACATACTGATTTCTTAAAACCCTTTAAATTGTCTTCTTTTTTTTTAAAAAAAAATCATAGGTGGTATTTGTGCTCACTGGAGATTGTGATGACAGGGGCCATATTGGATATAAAGTCTATGAAGAAATTGCCTCTACAAGTTCTGGTCAAGTATTCCATCTGGACAAAAAACAAGTTAATGAGGTCAGTTTGATAAAGTGGGTCTACTTTATTACTAACTACCTTACTAAGGTACTAGTTAGGCCAACCTGGTTGTGACAGATTTGATTTCGAAAACAGTTTACAAAGAGGTTGCTTTTTTTTTTTTCTTCCTAGTCCACAGGTCAATAAAGGCATATAACCTATGTGGGAAAGCTTAGATTTACATAATACTCTATAACTATAGTTAAGCTATAAACTATAAACTATAGTTTCTGGATTATATTAGTCTATACTGACATATTTAGATTTAAGCATAAATGTACTTAAATTTCATTCAGTGGGAATTGCAAAATTTTGTAGTTCTTGTTTAGGAAGGTGAGTTTGTGTTTCTGATGAGCAACTTTTAGATAACTGGTAACGTAAGGTGTGATGGTTCACTGAAGTAGAAAATGAAAAAATTATTGAGGAAACTTCTAATGATGTTTGCTATCTAAGATTAAAAAACTGTAAGTAACTGTCTAGTTAATTAAAACCTTTTATGGTGATAAAATCAATAACTTATATACTAAGAAAATCTTGGTATTTTCTAAAACTGTGTTTGAGATATGTCTGTCATAATTCTTTCTCCTTTTTGGTACTTTCTTGGGGCCTGATTGTGATAATAACATTATCTCTCTATCTATCTATCTATCTATCTATCTATCTATCTATCTATCTATCTATCTATCTGGCTTCAACTTGAGTTTCTAGGAACATGCCAGTACAAAGATAAGGTCTTCTGTGGCATAATTCACATTTGATTGATGTGGTTACTATATACAAGTTCTATTAACTTCATGACCGAGTCCTTTGTGTCTTGAATGAAATGGTTTAGTAAGTCTTATTCTGCCTAAAGAGTTCTGTTACATCATGTTGGAACTCATAGGACATTGCAAATTTCTAGAATAATATGCAGCAAAAATATTTATTAACATATGATATACAAACTTGGAAGGTCATTTTAGTGTAAAAATGTTTTTGTTGGAAGAACTAGCCTTAAGAGGGTTATGGCTTGGGCGCCTGGGTGGCTCAGTGGGTTAAAGCCTCTGCTTTCGGCTCAGGTCATGATCTCAGCGTCCTGGGATCGAGGCCCGCATCGGGCTCTCTGCTCAGCAGGGAGCCTGCTTCCTCCTCTCCTTGTCTCTCTCTCTGCCTGCCTCTCTGCCTACTTGTAATCTCTCTCTCTGTGTCAAATAAATAAATAAAATCTTTAAAAAAAAAAAAGAGGGTTATGGCTTGAGTTCATATTGTGTCTATCATAGACATTCAGAAATGTCAGAGCAGGTCTGACAACTACAGAGGGAATCCTTTAGAGGTTATTTGCATAAACATTTGCATGAGAATTTGGGAACCTGGGAAGAAAAGAGTTGGGAAAGAGTGCAAAATTTCTCAGGAACTGAATTTCTTGTCCTATCCCATAGGACAGTGTTTGACCTGAATGAAGGAAAGGCTTTCCTCCTGCAGTTGTTTTTAACCTGGAATTGGGTATGACTGGAGTACAGTCAATATCATCAGCACAAAGTGGGGCATAAGGGCATCATTTTCTGCTTAGGGTGTTGTGAGGTTCTGGATTAAAAGTGACAGTGGTGTTCAGTGCAGAGACATGGAGCAGAAGATGCCATGCTCTGTGGACGTGGTGCTACCTGGCAGAAGGTACTAGAGAAGAGAAGAGGTAAGAAGAGCCATGGCCTGTACGTAGGGCATTTGGAAGAACAGTTGTTCAAACCTGTAAGCAGTCAGGCACAACTTGAAGCTCCTCAAAACAAATTGGCTGAACTTTTAGGGAGAACCATAGGACTTTATTAGGAGTTGGGCCCTAGAGCTAGAAGATAACATGGTGGGTCTCATAAATGTAACCCCATTTATACCCACATACCCAGGGAAAATTGACTTACACAAAATTGAAAATACTACTGTTGTCTTAAATGGAGAAAATAAGCCCTATGGAGGTACACACTTTAGTTTTTAAGCAAATTGTATGATGTATAGTTTTCGTAGTCCTAATAATTTTTAAAAAAGATTTTATTTATTTTAGAGAGAGAGAGTGTGGGGGGTGGGGAGGGGAAGAGAGTCTCAAGCAGACTCCATGCTGAGCACAGAGCCCCACGCAGGGCTCGGTCTTACCACCATGAGATCATCTAACCCAACTTGAAACCAAGAGTTGGACACTTAACTGACTGTGCCACTCAGACACCCCCATAGTTCTAATAATTTTTAACAATTCTGACAATTACTGAATAATTTACAAAAACAATTTATAAAAATTCAAACACAAATTTAACCCACTGATATTTTAATCTTGAAATTTAGCTTAAGCAGAGTAGAACTAGAGAGAAGCATTCCTAAAATTGTCCATTTTTATAAATTGGAGTTCAGTGCCAACAAGAATGAGCTAAATTTAGCTGTCAATCATGGCAATTCTAACCCCTTCACCATTTAGAAAGGTCAAGAAAGGTCATCTCATCTACTCTGGGCCACTGAGACTCAAGAGGAATTTAGCTAGGGGCATCTTGGAAGAGTGCTCTTCTAGATATTATCTTGCATTGATGTGAATCCCAGACCTGATGCAGCCATCTTCTTACAGTTCTGAGGATTAAGCAAATATAAGGGGGATTTGGATTAAGTCAACACTCAAATCCCATCCTACTGCTAAGCCTCCAGAATTAAGGAAATGATGTTTCTGCTTATACCAATTAGTATTCAATATTTAGTTACCTAAAGATAAATGCATCCTATCTGTTAAGAATTCCTTTGTGACATGGTTTCTGTTAGCTCCAGTTTCCTAATTTGTAAAATGGGGATAATAGAATTATCCATTTTGGAAAGTCATTAGAAGATTAAATGAGATAATGCATGTAAAATGTTTCATGCAAGGTCTGGTACAGGGTAAGTGCCCAATAAATGTTAACTAGTATTTTTATAATCCTCATAATGTTGTTATTTTGCTTTCAAAGTGGAGAAATTGTGCCACTATGTTTGTTAGAAACCAGATGGCTAGCCGTTGCTAGGAAATAAATTTACTCAAATGGGGAAAGGATGGAGAAATGGTTTTCTTGTTTCCTGTGTGAAAAAAGATATTATTAGGGGTTACTAGAAACTGTATAAGCCAATGTTTCCCTTAAAGAAAGCCACGATGGTGGAAGATTTTATTAACAAAAACTAGAATGACAATGTTAAAATTGTATTTGCAAAATTTTTAGTATACAATTTAGCCATTTTTCTTTTCTCATTGCTCAAAATTCTATTATATAAACATTATAAACTCTAGGAAAAATAGATGCTATAGTGAGAGCTAACTACACTCTTAACAGAAATGAGAACTGCAGGGAAGCCGCACATGAGCTCGGTCCTTTCATTTTACTCAAGAGTGATTTTTCATTTCTTCCTGAAGGTAATTGTAGAGAATTATGCCTTATCCTCTTAACCTAGTTCATCAGTTTCCTAGTAGGATATATTTTGTATTAACTCTCTCTTAAGATAACTTGAGGTTTCCTCTTTCTTCCCGTTTTTTTTTTTAAATAATAATTAAGTAGAGTATCTTTCATCTTTATTTAACATAAAAGAAGCCAAAGTGAAGAAATTATTTGGCTGGGCATCAGTGGTCTATAAATCATCATATGGTATTACATTTTGGAAACACAAGTTAAGACACATCGCAAGGATGTACTTAATTCACCTCTGAAGTTGGAAAAGGAACTAAAAGCCTTACTCCTTCATTTCTTTGTAAACTGAGTTATTGTCAATGGATCTAGTTAATGCTTCCTTAGGTAAGAAAAGTCCACCTTTGAAATCTGAAAGTTACCCACAGATGTTATGTTTTTGCGTCAAAGAAGCTAACACAAAAGATCCATTGTGAATTGGATTATTTACTTGTTCTGAATTTCCCCATTCTGTCTACCTCTCCCAACTCATGTCTTCGAACATTCCCCTTCCATCTCCCCTGTTCCCCCCACAAAAAACTTTCTACCTGTACATCCTAGCCCTAAGGATTGGTGTTATTCCCCACTTGTAAATAATGATGCATATTGGGCCAGAAGACATGATGATATTTAGAAGTCTCTCAATAAATCTTAATGACTATCTTATCACATAACTTGCAAGTCTTTGGTGTAGGATGTTTTAATGCCAGTGTTCCTTGTGAGCACTTAGTGCTTTCTTTGGGAGTGGTCCCTGTGTTGCTCTGTTTGGTACAGGCATATTCTATTCTACCCTCATTCTGTATTAAATGTGGAAGGCTCCCACAATTCTTTCCTTTTCTCAGTGATCAGCCTGTGATTAAGAAAATAATAATAGTATCAACTTCGAATGATCGAGAGCTTGATATGGCCATTCAACAAGACTTTAATTTTATTTCATTTAATCCTTACCATAGCCTCTAAGGAAGATTGCATGATCAAAAGCCCCATTTCCCAGATGAGGGAACTGAAGCATAGGGAGTCAGAGCATCTTGCTTGAGGTTCAATTGCTGCTAAGTGTTTGAACTTAGGGGACATACTCAGTCTTTCTCCTTAGATGGTACTCTTAGCCACCATAAGTCCCTGCCTGTGATTTCCACTTCTGTTTTCATCAGAGGATGCATTTTTAAAAATTTAAGTAAAATAAGCATACAATATTATATTAGTTTCAGGTGTACAACATAGTGATCTGATAATTCTATGCATTATTCAGTGCTCACCACAATAAGTGTAGTTATTGTCTATAACCATACAATATTATTATAATATTATTGACTATATTCTCTATGCTGTGCTTTTAAGAGGTAGTTGGAACCTCTTAATTCCCTTGATCTGTTTTACCCATTCCCCCACCCAACTCCCATCTGATAACTACCAGTTTATTCTCTGTGTTTAAGAGTCTGGTTTTGTTCATTTGTTCATTTGTGTTGTTTTTTAGTTTCTACATATAAGGGAAATCATATGGCATTCATTTTTCTCTGTCTGGCTTACTTCACTTCACATTATACCCTCAAGGTCCATCCACGTTGCTGCAAATGACAATATCTCATTCTTTTGTATGGTTGCGAATATATATATCATATATATATATATGATATACATATGATACCTGGGTTGTTTCTATGTCTTGGCTATTGTAAATAATGCTGCAATTTACATTGTAAATTGTAAGTAATGCTGCAATAAACATAGAGGTACATATATTTTTTTGAGTTGGTGTTTTATTTTCTTTGGGTCTAGTAGTGAGATTACTGGAGCATATGGTATTTATGTTTTTAATTTTTTGAGGAACCTCCATACTGTTTTCCACAGTGGCTACACCAGTTTGCATTNGTATATTTTTTTGAGTTGGTGTTTTTATTTTCTTTGGGTCTAGTAGTGAGATTACTGGAGCATATGGTATTTCTGTTTTTAATTTTTTGAGGAACCTCCATACTGTTTTCCACAGTGGCTACACCAGTTTGCATTCCCGCCAACAGTGCATGAGGGTTCTTTTTTTGTCTATATCCTTGCCAACACTTGTTATTTCTTGTCTTTTGGGTACTAACCATTCTGACTGATATGAAATGATAACTCACTTTGGTTTTGATTTGCATTTCCCTGATGATTAGTGATGTTGACTTTTGTAGGTACCTGTTGGCCATCTGTATATCTTCTTTGGAAACTTTTCTATTCTGGTCCTCTGCCCATTCTTTAATTAGATTATTTGTTGTTTTAGTGTTACATCATATAAGTTCTTTATATATTTTGGATATTAGCCCCTTAAGAGGTTGTAGGTTTATCAGTAAAGTTAGAAATTTCAGTCTCCTTAATTTGTTCAATGAATGTTTGCGGTATTTGATGCTAGTCACCACACTAACCAGTGGGGACAGCAAAGGTCAACAAGATGCTGTCCCTGTCTTCACGGAGCCTAGAGGTAGGAGAGGGGATATAATGACAGTATAAGGTGATAATAGCTGATGAAGGCAACCCCAGCAACTCAAGGAAGGCCCTGGGGCTCATTGGCGACCAGAGCACACCATCTGTTCCTCAGGCTCCTACCTGCTGCCGTGGCTGGTGAGAGTAGACAGGGGGCGTCTGATGCCAGAGTCTCTCAGTTTGAACACAGTTCTACCACTCACTAGATTCATGACCCTGGGTAAGTTATTTACCTCCCTGGTGCTTCAGTTTCTTCACTGATAAGACAGGATAAATAATAGCACAAACCACAGAATATTAAGCAAATCGGGAAGTTTTAGTAGTACTACCAGCACATAAGACTTTGAAAAAAATATTACCTGCTTGCTTTCTTAATGTATATTTTTTTCAAGTAACAAAACTGCAAATCCCATTTCCCCCTGTCCTTTCTATCTCTTAACAATAGACTTGGGCATCTGATATAAATCTACTATCCTCGGGGCACCTGGGTGGTGCCTCAGTTAGGTCTCTGACTCTTGGTTTTGCTCATATCATGATCTCAGGATCATGAGGTTGAGCCCCGTGTGGCGCCTGCTCAGGATTCTCTCTCTCCCTCTCCCTCTGCCCCTCCTCTCTTTCTCTTTCTCGCAAATAAATACATAAGTTAAAAAAAATAAAATTTACTACCCTCTACTTTATCAGGGGCTGAAAAGGCACTGAAATAACTTTTTCTTTCTTTGCATAAGTAGCAAAGAGAAGTAAAAGTCTAGGACAATAGGAACCTCAGGTCCAAACCCTCCTCCCTCCTGGGCAAAACTGTACCAACAGCTGCTAAAGTCTGCAGGCTCTGGGATCTTATTAACAGGTTTCTTACAACATCAAGGGAAGATGGGAAGTCATGCCAGAATTTTTAGTCTGGGAATGATACAAGAATGATGCCTTCTATTACAGGGCAGGGTGTCCATAGTCATCTGGGCAGGAAATGGAGAGCTCAGTCAACAGGGGCAAAAGAGCTTAATGAATCAGTTTAGCAAGATGTGGGCAGGGCTAAAGGCAGCCAGCAGAGGATGTTGAAGCACCAAGAGTCCAGCAGCAATGGAGGAGAGAGCTTGGGCCAGCACCCAGGGAGACCCAAGGGTGAGGGCTCATGAGAGGTGATGGCACGTGACAGGCAAATTGCAGCCCTGGAGGGCTGGAACCAGAGGAACAAATATCCAGCCCCAGTTTCTTCATCCCTTGCAATTCCTGATGGTTTTCATTTCCCGGTGGCTTTTTAATTTTCCTCAATCTAACTGGAAGCTGGGCGACCAAGGAACCCTATTGAAGTAGTTCATAAATGTCAGTGTCCCAGGGCACAGAGCCTTATGGACGAGGGTAGAGAATGGGTCTGGTGGGGGGAAACAAAAATATCCAGCACAGGCAGTACTGTGTGGTGGTTAAGGCCCTAGGCTCTAGGAACATGGCTCATTTCCCAGCCCTGCCACCTTCGACAAGTTACCTGGTTTTTCTGTCTCTGTTTCTTCATCAGCAAAATGGAAAGAGTGATAGACTGTACTTCAGATGTTGGTTTTGTTTAGAACATATCAATAAATATTAACTGCTAATATTTTTATTTACTGATGATACGTGTTAGTCAAAATATTCCATCAGCCTCTTTTAGAATTTTCCCTAAAACAAAGAAATATATATTTAGTGTCCATCTGTGACAACACGGCCAGGTAATGGGAAATTCTCAGACTTTAGAACAGGAAGGTTTGAACGAGCTCTCCGTCTTTAGCTTTGTGTAGCTTTATATCACTTCTCTGAGACTGTTTCTCCATGTGAAAACAGTCATATTAATTACTTCACAGGACTGTCATGAGGTTTAAATAAAATAAGGAATACCTAGAGTATGCTGAATGGAGACCCAGGAGTTGGGAAATCACCCAGCCTGCGGGTTTTTAGGAGAGGAATGGCTCCTTTGCCAAAGAAGGCACCTGTAGTTTTCCTTTGATTGTAGGTCCTGGGGGTACCCTTACCTTGCAGAATGCTCAGAAGGACAGAGGTATTTTGGTGAGCCCCAATTTTACAAATAAATGTCTGAAGGAGAATGGACTCAGGACCACTGTAGACTTTTGTACGATTTGTAAACTTTTACAATTTCCTTAAGTTATCATTTTTCTTATTTTCACATCATAATAAAATGTTAAAAGGTAAAGGGCTTAACTGCTTATTTTGTGAATATAATAACATCAATACTAATCTTAATAATATAGGTAACCCTTACAGAATGCTTATTATGTTCCAGGTACTATGCTGAGTGTATTTCTCTGAGCCTCACTGGCCTATGGGCAATAGATAATTTTTTAAACAGTAAGTTAAGTATGTATTTTTTGTTTTAACTGGACAATTGGAAACGTAAAGTATACATGGCTTCATTTAACCATATTGGTGACCAATAAAGCACTACTGTTAGTACTATGATAAGCACTCTACACAAAGTCCTAAAGAGAATAAATTCCATTCCCCTGCCAGTCATTCTGGAGTCAGGCTGTGTAATTGCAGCTACAGAGAGGAGACAAAAGGAGGCAGTGTCCTGGGTGCCCCTGCAGGGAAAGAGAAGGGGGGTGATTTGGGTCTGAGAAGCACCCTAGGGCTGAGAAATAGTCAAGTCCTGGAAATTCTTCTGGAGGAACACGGGGCACGTGATCCTCTCTTTTGTCTGTAACAGCAGTTGAGACTCCAAGATAGAGAAAACATCTTTATTTTTTTTTCCACTAAAGAATTTCCAGTGAGGAGGAGGAGGAGTCGACCTCTCTAGATACTTCAGTAGAAGTAGTTAAAACCTGGGAAAATGAAGTGTTAGTTTATTTAAGTTTTGTTGAGGCATAATTGGCATATAATACACTGAACATGTTTAAAGCATACCCATTTGATAAGTTATGACATTTGTAATCATCACCACAGTCAAGGTAAAGAACATATCTGTCACCCTCAAAGGTTTTCTTGTATCTCTTGTCACTCCTTCCTGCCCCAACCTGCACCACCCATCCCTAGGCAACCACTGATCTTTTTTATCACTATATATTAGTTTGCATTTTAAAAAATGTTATGTAAATGAAATCATATGGTATGTACCCCTTTTGGGTCTGGCTTACTGCACTCAGAATAGTTATTTTAAGCTTTGTCTACATTTAATTTTATTTTTTATTTATTTTTGAAGAATTTATTTCAGAGAGAGAAAGTGCACATATGCGTGTGCATGAGTTGGGGGGAGGGGCTAGGAAGAGAGACAAGCAGACTCCCCGCTAAGTGGGGAGCCCAACAGGGCTTGATCCCAGGACCCCAGGATCATGACCTGAGCTGAAGGCAGCCCAACCAACTGAGCCGCCCAGGGGTCCCAAGATTTATCTACATTTTAGTGTTTAACAGTTCATTCTTGTTAGTGCTGGGTAGTATTCTACTGTATGGATATACCAAAGTTTGTTTATTCATTCACCTGGTAGTGGACATTTATATTGTTTTTGCTTGTTTGTTTGCTTGTTTTTTTAAAATATTTTATTTATTTATTTGACACAGAGAGAGAGATCACAAGTAGGCAGAGAGGCAGGCAGAGAGAGAGGAGGAAGCAGGCTCCCTGCTGAGCAGAGAGCCCAATATGGGCCTCGATCCCAGGACCCTGAGATCATGACCTGAGCTGAAGGCAGAGGCTTTAACCCACTGAGCCACCCAGGCGCCCAGACATTTATGTTGTTTCTAGCATTGGCCTATTACAAATACATCTGCTATAAATGTTCATGTATAAGTCTTCGCATGGACATATGCTTTCATTTCTTTTGTATAAATACCAAAGGGGAATGATTGGATCAGATGATAGTATGTGAAGTAACAGTCTTACACATAATCCATAAAAAATTCTAATATCCTGGCAACAAAGAGACTCATAGATGAGAGATTACTGGATATATTTCTCTTGCTGGTTTTATACTCATTTTCTCTGGTTAATACTGGTATTAGAAAGATTATAAACTTTGCTGAAGTGTGAATTCAGCAAAGCCCTCTCCTGCTGCTTTGGCCAAGGAACCCTTGTGACTAGAATTGAGACCAAGAGTTTATGTATACGTGTCAGTAATGAGACTCTGAAACCCAGAGTTTTGAACAATTAATATTCTGGAATGAAGTACCTACCATTTTGTTTTTCTATCTTCTGAGTTTCACTCCATACATTAATTCAAAAACATAACCTTACTGCTGACCTTGAAAATAAGTAGAAACGGGTGTTTCCTCTGAAGTTTGAAAATGTATCAGAGACAAGTATAACATTCTAGAAAGCTGCAGGAAATGTTTGAAAACAATGCATAAATGTTTCTACTTATTCGTTCTTTGAATTCACCTAATTAAATGTTGAAGGTGAAGTGGAGAACTCAGAGCTCAGACTTCAAAAAATATGAAGTCTTCACGTACACAAACACACACAAAAAAGAAATAGTTATCTCATTTCCAGTAGAATGCTTTCATTCTTTATTACGCTAAGACTGGGATGTTATCCTCACGAATGTATGATGGTACCTCTAGTACTCCAGTCACATAGTTACCTTATCACTCACACCTAGGAGTCACTAATTAGATCACTGAAATGCTGGAATGAAACCATGTATACTTTTTGTTTAGGATAAATAAAACATATTGTTTAAAAACTCATTTACTGCTCATAGACCTCTGAGCATTGAACAATATTTTAAAATGTTATTTATGAGGCACCTGGGTGGCTCAGTTCGTTAAGCAACTGCCTTTGGCTCAGGTCATGATCCCGGAGTCCCAGGATCGAGTCCCCCATCAGGCTTCCAGCTCCACAGGGAGTCTGCTTTTCCCTCTGATCTTCTCCCCTCTCATGCTCTCTCTCTCTCTCTCTCTTCCTCTCTCAAATAAAATAAAATCTGAAAAAAATTAAATTAAAAAATGTTATTTATGTGTAGATAGAATATAATATTCCTTGCAAGTAGAGAAAAAAAGATCACTCTGTTCAATAGCATCTTATTTAGGTAGAAGTTGCCAAGAGTTAGGCAGAGCCCTCCTGTCGTGTGCAATAGTGGGGAATGGGAAGTGGGGAGTGGATTGTTTAAAAGGATAAGCCTATAAAAAATGAGAATGTCCGGGCGCCTGGGTGGCTCAGTGGGTTAAAGCCTCTGCTTTCGGCTCAGGTCATGATCTCAGCGTCCTGGGATCGAGGCCCGCATCGGGCTCTCTGCTCGGCAGGGAGCCTGCTTCCTCCTCTCTCTCTGCCTGCCTCTCTGCCTCCTTGTGATCTCTCTCCCTCTGTGAAATAAATAAATAAAATCTTTTAAAATAAAAAAAAAAATGAGAATGTCCATCTTTCATTTCATGGTTTCATGTATTGGCTTGGAGAAGTATTTGAAGGACTATTTACAAACTGTGGCAGTGTATTCTGTGTGGGCAGTGGGAGTCATATCTACAAAACGAAACTCATTGTCTATGTAGGTTTCGATGTGAGAGTGTTGTCCCACAGTCCTTCATAAGACAATTGTAGTATTTGGTCCCTGGAATTACTTGTCTATAAAATTTAGGCAACAGAGTGGATATCACTTCTCCCTAAAATACCAAAAAGGAGAAAGATGCTCATGTAAATGCCTGAAAGAATATTTCTGAAAAGTAAAGAAAGAAATGTTATTTAAGGGCAAATGGTAGCCATTAGATTTCATGCATTCATTAGAACCAGAACAATAGAAAAATAAATAAACCTGTTTTCTTAGCTGACTTTATTCTGATTAGACGCTGAAACAAAATGTTAATTTTGACTGAGCTGTCAGCTTTAACGGAGTCAGTCAATGACAAGTCCTAACAAAACATTATAGTGTCAAGCCGAAATTCTTTGAAACATGTATTCAAATCCACACTGGATTGAAATAAGTGATCTAGTCGAGCCATTTTGAGGGCTTGGTCTTTATTTTTGCTGGAGTTATGGTAGACATTAAAGATTTGAATTGAGAGGAAAATGTCCCAGGTGTTTGATACTTAAAACTGAAACAACCTGATAGTCACTGAAGTCACTGACTGTAATCTCTTTAAGAGTTCACCTGTTGGGATCCACAAAGGAACACAAAGGAATGAAAAACATCTGCAGTGTCGAAGCAAATAAAATTCTATTGAATTCTCATTTTCACAGAGCCTCCACAATGTGGATAATTCCTTTCATATTTTATCAATTTAAATTTTAAAATTTCTTTTAAAACTTCTTATTTAGGGAAGGCATGTGTTTATGGTGAAAGAATAAGCATGCCTTCCTCTCTCTCCCTTTCTACACACATACAAACATGTGTGCATACGCACACACCCCCTGCAGTGTATTTGATCTAGGATTTCAGAACGAGCAAGAGAACTAACACAGTTAAGAGGTTATATACCTGTTGTTTCAAACAGTATTGTATTTTGTAAAGATTTTAAATCATTAAGAAAACAATTATAGTTCAGTATCTAATCTAGAAGTTATTAAAGACATATATAACAAGTATTTTTGGTGTGTAAAAATCAAGTGAGATCGTGTGTCCAAAGCATTTTTAAAGGGACCTAATTTTGAATCTTGGGAAGAATAATTTTGGAATCATAGTTTCTTCTTTCCCCAAAGACTCCTGAATATCTAGGCTGATTGGTCTAGCTGATCAAGAGATTTGAGTGCCTGAAGACCAAAGGTAATCTTTTGTCTATCACAGAAGGGGGAAATATAAAAAGATCTGACTACTACATCTTTTCTCAGATCAAGAGGTCCCTACTACTAGTATTTTCCTTTAATTATGATAATTAAATAATCTGGTTCAAGGTTAATTGGCTGTTGTTAATTTCTAGACATAGAAATACTTAATATAATTTTTAAATTTTCTCTTCTCAGTGACCTATCCACAAATTCTATGTAATTACTATTCTTCTGGGAAAAAAGTCATAATTTTTATACTAAACACAGTAGATGAATATTATTTTAACGTTACAAGAATGTACTTGGTCAATACCTTTGACAAAAATACTTGTATCAATTAAAAGTGGCTTAATGCATTTGGCGAACACATAGAAATTTATTTTTTGAAAAACAGCTTAAGGGATTTCATATACAAAGGATGAAGAAAAGTCAAGATCTTATTTTCAATATTTCTGTGTAATATAAATCAACAGACAACTTTGAAAACAGTAGGTATTTCTAAGGAAGTGGTAAGCAGTTCCATGAAATATTAGGTTGTAAATGCTAAATACATGTCATGATTTATCCTTATTTGTACTTGGTTCAACATGAATAAAAACATTCATCAGGGATAGCCTAAATTTTGCTTTTTATTCCGCATAACAAAGAAGAGATTGAGGAGTTAAGAGTCAATCAAAGTAAGGGAAGTTTTATTTAAGAAATTTATGAGCTAGGGTAAATACCTGGAAATAAGAGATCATGCTTCATATATTTTCCAGGTTTCCTTATGCATTCCTAGAATGAACAACTGTAATAGGGTGATAAATGCAAAATCTTTTGAGAAATGGTATGTGCTACTTTTGAGAGCTCCCTTGTAACATTTTGGTCATGATTTGGCTTTGTGACAAAAATTACAAATGGCTTTTCTTTTTCTTGCTAAAGGCCCCAGGGAAAAAAAAAGCGCCTTGAGTTCATTTACCATATAATTTAAACAGCTTCGGTGTAACTGAATGAATAAAGAAAACGGGAAAAAGTCTTTCAGAATTCTTAATTGTAATTTTAAATGGGCACAAGTAATGTATGTACTTTAAAAACATCATTGTTGGGTTATTTTATCACCTTCTTAAATTAGAACTTTGAAAAAAAGACATGGTAGGAATAAATCGTTTAAAATTTAGAAATTAGATTCTGTGAATAGGAAGAAAGTTCACGGATCAGTGAGCCTATTTAGAAAAATTTGGCCATTGTTCATTCAGATAATATTTATTAAATTAATAAATTAACTGAATAATTAATATGATAGTAAAGTTTAAATAAATTAAAAGCAAATAAAATTGTTGAAAATGATATTTATTAAAATTATGTATCTGGCAAGATATTTATTTACATATATATGCATATTTCTAGAAAAAAATGAAAGGTCATACCCAATACGTTGATGGCAATCACTGTGTAGTATAATTCTAGGTAATTTTAATATTTTTTCTTATGTGCTTTATTTTTAAAATATTGAGTATGTATTATTTTTAAAATAAAGGAAAAGAGTGAAGGCATTTTCACCCAAAAAAAGAACATTTCATTTGTTTTGTTTCTTAAATTCCATGTATGAGTAAAATCATGTAGTGTTTGTCTTTCTCTGACTGGCTTATTTTGCTTAGCATAATTATCTGCAGTTCCATCCATGTCACTGCAAATGGCAAGATTTCATTGTTTTTTTATAGCTGAGTAATATTCCATTGTATATATGTATCATATCTTCTTTATCCATTCATCAATCAATAGTCACTTGGGCTGTTTCCGTAATCTGGCTATTGTAGATATTGCTATTATAAAGAAATGAGCAAAGTGGGAAAAGAGGGAGAGAGGCAAACCAAGAAACGGATTCTTAACTATAGAGAACAGTTGATGGTTACCAAAGGGGAACTGGGGGAGGGATGGGTGAAATAGGTCATGGGGATTAAGGAGTTCACTTGTGATGAGCACTGGTTATTGTATGGAAGTGTTGAATCACTATGTTGCATACCTAAAACTAATATTACTCTGTAGGTTAACTAACCGGAAATTAATTAAAAAATTTAAAAAATGAGAAAATTTCAAATATACTCCACATACTTACAGAACAGGTTTCAACAGCCAAACTGAAAAGAGCCAAGGTGCCCTTCAACAGATGAATAGATAAAGAAGATATGGTCCATATACACAATGGAATATTACTCAGCCATCAGAAAGGATGAATACCCAACTTTTGCATCAACTTGGATGGGACTGGAGGAGACTATGCTGAGTGAAATAAGTCAAGCAGAGAAAGTCAAGTATCATATGGTTTCACTTATTTGTGGAGCATAAGGATTAGCATGGAAGATATCAGGAGAAGGTAGAGAAAAATGAAGAGGGGGAAATAGGAGTGGGAGATGAACCATGAGAGACTATGGACTCTGGAAAACAAACAGAGTTTTAGAAGGGAGGGGGGATGAATGAGCCTGGTGATGGGTATTAAGGAGGGCATGGATTGCATGGAGCACTGGGTGTTATACCCAAACAATGAATGTTGGAACACTACATCAAAAACTAATGATGTACTGTATGGTGACTAACATAACAAAAAAAAAAAAAAAAAANCAAAATCAAGAATCAAATTCCTCTTTCTAAATTTTGCTTCTTATTGAAGTGTAGGCCTTTTCTTCTTCATCTTCTTGAATGCGATTACTTCCTTCGTCCCCTTATATTTATTTATTCTGTAATCTTTTACTTTCCCTATCTCCACCAAGTTAGAACTGTTNATTTTGCTTCTTATTGAAGTGTAGGCCTTTTCTTCTTCACCTTCTTGAATGCGATTACTTCCTTCGTTCCCTTATATTTATTTATTCTGTAATCTTTTACTTTCCCTATCTCCACCAAGTTAGAACTGTTCTCTTCAAGTCATCCAATGACTGTGCCTCCGTCCTCATTCTTCTCTGTAAAATGTGACACTGCTTTTTTGAAACCCTTTTGCCCTAAGGATCCATAATATGATGTTCTTACCAATAGATCTCCATTCTTTCTCTGCTTCCTTTCCTGGTACTTCTTCCTCCTCTTATTCTAAGTGTTCGTGTTTCTCAACCTTGGCTAGCCTCTTTATCTTTATATTATAATTCATTCTTTTCTCCCTTTCTGTGCATGGATCCTTTTCTCAATTCACTGGGATCTCTACTTAAATGTTTTTCCTCCTTATAGCATTATTTAAAATAACATTCCTCATTCTCTGTTGTATTTCCCATTATCCTACTTCATTTCTGATAACATTTCTCTCTGCCTAATATTATATTACATAGCTATTGTTTATACCTAAAACTGTTTAACACATAGTATGTACTCAGTTAATAATTATTAAAGAAATGTTTGAATGAATGTCACTGATTTTCTTTTTACTCTGTGCAGATAATGTCCAAATCTCCAGTCCAGACTGTCTCCCCAGGTTTTGTCCTATATTAAAGTTCTCCTTAGTCATCTGAACCTGACCACATGGCCCATTTTAAGTCAGAATATTTCCACTAGACATGTTCATCTTTAGAGTTACCTTTTGTTCTTGATGTTATAAACTTTGTTGCAGTCACCTCAGTTTCAAGGGCCTGAGTCAGTCGTCCTTAACACCTTCCCCTCTTTCAGGGTTCACATTCAGTTGGCTATATTAAAATATTTTCCATTCTATTTTTCATACTAGTCTTCTCAGTCAACCGTCCTTTCCTCACCTAATGTCTCATTTAGTCTTTGGCTATATGGCATTTTTACTTGTGTCTCCACCATTCTCTCATTTACTTATGTCTTTGTTTGTTGCTTTACTCACTCGTTTATTCATTCAACAAACATTGTTGAGGCCTACTTACTTATGTATTAGGCTTTAAGGATTAAATAGGTAAGGTGCATGTTTTCATGATGCATGAAAGGGTTGTAGAGGGAGCAACTGANGCTTTACTCGTTTATTCATTCAACAAACATTGTTGAGGCCTACTTACTTATGTATTAGGCTTTAATGATTAAATAGGTAAGGTGCATGTTTTCATGATGCATGAAAGGGTTGTAGAGGGAGCAACTGAGTAAGCACTGGAGGACTTGGAGTTTGTGGTAAGAAAATGAGATGTCCATAGCAGACCTAGCTGATGGCAATTTCCACAGTGTGGTCATGGAAGGTTGTGAATTAAATAAAGTAATTATTAGGATTACAGGAGGAGGGACGGTCAGGGTATCCAGAGGTTGGCAAATTGGATTGGTTGTCTGTGCAGGGTATCCAGAGGTTGGCAAATTGGATTGGTTGTCTGTGTGGATGTGGAAATCACTGAGGAGACAGTGAAACTTAAGATGGAGAAAAGGGCGGTGGCCTGGGGGCCATACATAGACTTCAGTAAATGAGGAACAGCAGCAACATAGCAGAAAAGATGGATGATACAAATCTCAATGGAGCAGGGTTTTATTCAGGGTGGAGCAAGTGTAGTGAGGAAAGAGAGGGCTGTCCCAGGTCCAATATCTAAGGTATATGAGGTCAGGAGAATGGGCAAATTTCATAAAGAGGTTGTTGGAGAAGAGACTAGCCCAAATGAGAGACATATTTCCTTTGAGGCTAGGAAGTACCTTGAATTTTGGGTGAAGACTGGGCGTTAGGGAGTCCAACAATAGAATGAAGTTTTTAGAAATCACAGTGAAGAACTCTGGGCTAGAAAGATGTGGAAAAAATTAGGTTAGTGGAGGGACATCACAGAACAAAATGGAGAAGAAAGTACAAACAAGAGATTGGTAATTATGGGTACTTTCATCCTAGAGGACCATCCCAGAGTTTAATGTAGTTGTGAGTCATGGTGAGTTCAGTTAAAATGTACTTTTCTTAGTTTCTCTGGTGCACAGTGTTTTCTCCCCTGAGACTTTGGATTGGCTGTTTTCTTCCTCCCAGAAAGGTTCCCAGACTCTGTACCAACAACCAACCACCAACTCCTCATTTCATTTATCTGGCTAATTTCCACTCATCCTTTAATCTCAGGTTAGGTGTGATTTTCCTCAGGACCCTCTCTGAATCCCCAAATCTATGCCTGCCCTTTGTCCTTCTCTCATCGTATTATCATGTTGTATTATAATAAGAGTAGGTCTACCACAATAAGCAGTAAACTTCATATGAGCAAGAACTGCTTTTGTTTTTATACCTCTGCTACCTAACGGAGTGCCAAGCTTATAGTAAATTAATAGATACTTAATATCTGGTGAATGAATGAATGAATGAATGAAAATTGAATATTAGAACAAAGTTGAGATTTAGACTAGGAAAATTAACATTGATTTCCACATTCACATAAAATCTCAGGTCTGCTACTATTTGTTAATTATGATAATCATGGAAAATTGAGAAAGAAAATAATTGTCTTGCTAACAGTTTTACTATGCACAGGGAGGTCCTATATCAAAATTTAGTGATGTCCCATGTAACCTGGGATGCTGATTCTAAGTCAGAGCATGACCTAGAATTCAGGTACCCTGACTCAGGGTCCAGGGCACCTTCTTTTATTTCTTTTTACCAAGAAAATGGAACTTCCTTTAATGGAATCTTGGGAATATGGGGAGGAAAAATAATTTCTCCTCTATCCTTCTAAGACTAGGCTGGGAACAGGCAGACAAACAAGAGAAAAACAAACAGGTGTATTAACATGTATACCTTATGTATACATGAGAAATACCCAGAGGAAAAATTAGTAGCTTTACAAGGTGGCTTAGAACTCAGGTTTAAATGCCATCTTTAGTTTAAGAACAAGAAAGAAAGGTTTACCTAGGGAAGGCCAGTTTTGGGAAGGTGACCAGGAAAAGCAAGGTTACCAAGGGTAAAATTTGTTATGCCGGTTTAAGTCTGTGCCTTCTCCATTTAAAAGATTCTCTTGTGACTTAGAATTATCCTCTTCCTGGTACAGGGAGGGAGATAAATGGAGACCCTCATAAATGGAGATTTCCTTTATAAATATAAATTTCCCTTATGAAAATGTAGCTTCTACTCTGTTTTCAGAGCTTCTTTTGTATCTGCTGTTTCACAAAATAATCAGTGCAAAATAATCCTGATGGCAAAGAGGCATAAATTTGTGCAGGGAGAGCATATTCTCCCATTCTTCAGAAACCCTTCTGGACCCTTTCTTGATTCCTTTGAATTAGCCTGCTTATTGCTTGACATTGTCTTTTTTTTACATACACAGATTCAGTTCAGTTCAGAGTGTTTTTGGCACTGAATGTACTTTTCCCTCTGTTTTGGTATTCTTTAGTTTCCTAAAAACTAGTTTTTTAAAAAGTAAATATGCAGAGATATTTTAAAGCTATTAGAAATCTTTTATACAGATTAAATTTATATATACTAATTTATATATAACAAAGATGGACCTTTTGTAATAATATCTACATTAGCATCGCCTCTTGGAGTAGAGGAAGTCAGTGGATCAACTAGGAATGTCTAACACTTTACTATTTTATGAAATAATACTGTCCTACACAATATATTTAAGTAATCAGATCTTGCAAAGGACCAATTTGATTTGCTAATAAATTTAATTCACTTTCATATCTTCTTTAGGAAATAAGTAACTTGTCTTGAATTTCAATTATTTGGTAGTAGTAGAAATGTCACATGAATAGGTATCCTGATCCTGTCTTCTTGGATTTTTGATTTTGTTTGTTTCATAATGTTCTCCATTTTTATTAGAAATGTAGAATAAGACATAGTGCTCAATACAGGAATTTGGACAAATGTCATTATTAATTCAGCTGACAGTATCAAACAGAATAAAGTTTATTTGCAGACGAGGTTTCCAAAGTAAACACAGTAAGAATAGCCAGGTTTTGCAAAATAAAAACCAATTTGTACTTTTCCCCAGAACTTACCCTGAATATTTTTGCAGCTTCGAAAATATTTGGATAAGTCTTTTAGTATTTTTTCATTTCACTCTCTCCTTACACTTCCTCTTTTAAATGAGGCCTGGAATTTAAATTCAGAATTTCACAACAAAACTGTTCTTTTAGAAATTTCTCACCTTAATAGATGCAGAAAAGACTAGGATCCTAATGGAAAACCATTTATTACATATTCGAAGGTTTGTCAGACTCAATGACTTCTTATTGAGAAGTTTAAACTTATTTTTGTTTTAAAAGATTAGTATTTCAATGTTATTTTAAAGGGCACATAAATTTACTTGGCAAGGTATATTGACCATAGAAGACTTTCCAAATATACATTGATTTATGCAACTGTGGAATGAAGCAAAGCTTACTTCCAGCTGGAGAGTGTATGAGCCTAGCTTCACTGAATAAGCTCTAATGGAATATTTACAGTTTATTATTCCCTACCTGAAAGAGCAATAAGCAGACTAATGTATTGTCCTTGTGCCAAATTCAAAGAAATGAATCTGTTATTTTTTGGTCATAATGTTATTTTTTGATTATGCAGCTAAGTGGCTTTAAACTGTGCCTCATGGAGTTCATTTGGGGCAGGTCATGGGGGCTCAGAGGTGGACTCCACTTCTACTGCTTTCTTCCTGTTTTCTAAATTTACTTCTGCCTAAGATCTGATTTAACAAAAGTGTCCAGTTAAAAAAAAAAGACATTTAGAAAGCAATGATATGGGGTTTTTTTCTAGTTTTGTCGAGATGTAATTGACATAATAACATTGTACTATCTTATGGTATATGACATAATTGTTTGATAAGTCTATATTGTAAAGTGATCATAATAAGTTCACTTAACATCTATCACCTCACATAGTGACAATTTATTTTTCTTGTAATGAGAACTTTCCAGACCTCTTTTCTTAGCAACTTTGAAATATACAATCTGGTATTATTAGCTACTATCAACATGCTGTATGTTATATCCCCAGAAGTTATTTAATGATGTATGTTTTTAATTGCCACTGAAAAATGAAATTGTTTGGGATTTATTTATGTAAAACCACAGTTCTCAAAGTAACTACTTTCCCACTTCAGAAATTCAAGCATAAAGAATGATAAAAATAACATTTAGTCTTGAGGACTGAAATATTAACTAAAGTTTATTTAATGAATGTTTTATTTTTTCTGATGCCAATGCTAGCATCAGCTTGGGTCTTCAACCATAAGAAATAATTATTTATGCTATCAATTCTTCAGAGGTTATCAGAAGAAAATCGGTGCCCATATTTGGCAAAAATCAGGGGCTAGAAAAAAGTATGCTCTATTTATAGCTGGTGAAGGACAGCGTTTACAAAGATGTCAAAAGGTTGAATCCTCCTTCTGCATAGCTGCCTCTTGAATCCCTGGGCCCACTTGAATTAATCATTCTTCCTTGATGCGGTGTTTTCCTGCTTCTCTGATCCTATTAAAATGTTAGCCATGAGCTCTTAGGGGCAAGGGTTTTGTTAGCATCTTATCTTACTGTGATGTTCAATCACGATTTTTTTTTGAACAATGAATGGATGAGTGAATCAGTGTATGTGTATACACACATTTATATAAATGTGTATACACACATTTACATGCATATATATGCTTATTTATTCCCAACTTTACCCCATATGAACACAAAAAAGCATGCTTATGATGTATTTATTTTTGTATCCTTATGTTCCCAACCATATTTCCATGCATATTATATACTCAATACTTTTTAACCAATATTGTTGATGTGGAGTTTGCATGAACTAAAATGTATCTATACTTAATGTACATTTTGATGAGGTTTGACAAATTTATGCACTTGTGTAACCACCTCCACAATCATAATATAGAATATTTCCACCACCCGTAAGCCTTCCCTATGTCCTATCCCAGTCAGTTCTGTTCTTTACCTTTTAGCCTGTCAACTTTCCATCACTTGATTAGTCTAAAATTTCACATATATGGAAACTTTTGTGTCTAGCTTTTTTCACTCAATTTAATGTTTTTGAGACGCATCCATGTTATGTGTATCACTAGTTGAGTTCCTTTTTGTTTAGTGCATTTGATTTTATAGGTATACCACCATTTATTTAACCATATCCCTGTTGTCAGGCAGTTGATTTTCCAGTGTTTGTTTACTTTGGTTAGTGCTGCTTTGAACATTGCTTTATGGCTCTTTGTGCAGACATATGTTTTTATTTCACATAGCTGGGTCATATGCAAGTATATATTTTACTTTATAAAATACTACCAGCCCATTTTCCAAACGATTGTACCATTTCACATTTACACTAGCAATGCATGAGTTCCAAATAATCCCCACTGTTGCTAACACTTGGTATTGTCAGTCTCTTTAACTTTAGCCATATTAATAGTTGTATTTTTATCTCATTGTAGTTTTAATTTTCATTCCCTAACTAATGATGCTGAACATTTTTTTCATGTGATTATTAGCCATTTGTATTTCTTCTTTTGTGAATTGTCTGTCCAAATTTGTTGCCTATAATTTGTCAGGATGTGTTCTTTATTGATTTTCTAAAATTTTATTAAGGATTTTTCTACTTCATAAGGGGTAATTTTTCTTGTAATTTCTTGTAAATTCTTATATAATTTCTTGTAATTCTTGTAATTTATTTTTTTTCTGACTTTGAAATTAGAGTCTCAAAAAATGAGTTAGGAAGTGTTTCTACTCTTGTTTCTTCTCCTTCTTCTTCTTCTTCTTCTTCTTCTTCTTCTTCTTCTTCTTCTTCTTCTTCTTCTTCTTCTTCTTTTTTAGAGTTTATTTTTAAGTAATCTTTACACACAACATGGGGCTTGAACTTACAACCTCAATATCAGGAGTTGCATGCTCCACTGACTGATCCAGTCAGTGCCTCTTCACTTTTATTTTCTAAGAGTTTGTATAAAATTGATATATAGTTTTTTCTTTATTTATTTAATAGTCATTGTAACTGAAGCAAACTAGGCTTGGAGTTTTTGTGGGGGAAGATTTTTTTTTTTTTGAGAGAGAGTGTGTGCACATAAGTGGGGTGGGAAGGGGCAGAAGGGGGAGAGAAGGTTAAGCAGGCTCCATGTGCAGTGTGGACCCTGACTGGAGCTCGATTTTATGACCCTGAGGTCATGTCCTGAGCCAAAATCAAAAGTCAGATGCTCAACCAACTGAGCCATCCAGGCATCCCATGATTTTTAATTATGAATCAGTTTCTTTAGTAGATATGGGCTTATTCAGAATTTTCATTTTTTTTCTTGAGTAGGGTTTGGTAATTGTTTTTCAAAGATTGTCCATTTCATCTTAGTTACTAAATTTATCGACCGAGTTTTTTTTTATAGTATTTCCTTATTATTGTTTTGTCTGGAGAATCAGTAAGGATGCCATTTCTTTTATTTCTGATATTGGTTATGTTTGTCTTCTCTATTGTCTGATCAGTTTGGCAAAAGGCTATCAAATTTTAAAATTTATTTTAAGGAAGCAGTTGTGGGTTTCATCGAACCTTTGTCTCTCTTTCTCCCTTTCTTTTTTTGTCTGTTTTATTGTTTTCTGTCCTTCTTTCTTACTCTGTGTTTACTTAGTCTTCAGTTTTCTGAAGGTAGGAGTCTAGATCATTATTTTGCTCTGAGACTTTCTTAAGTTGTTTGGTGTCAACATTTAATGCTATAAATTTCCCTCTAAGCACTGCATTAGCTACACTTCAGGAATTAGAATCTATTGTGTTTTCATTTTTATTCAGTTTAAAATATTTTCTAATTTCTTTTGGTACATGAGTTATTTAGTAGCATGTTGTTTCATTTCCAAATATTTGAAAATATTCCAAATACCTTACTCTTAAGAATATCCAATGTAATTCCATTGTAGCCAAAGAACATGCTTTGTATGACTTTATTTTGAAATTGTTGAGACTTGTTTTATGGCTAGGCATAGATCCACATGCACTTGAGAATGTATGTTTTTCTTTTGCTGGTTGGAGTATTTTATAAATGTCAGTAGGTCTAATTGTTTCATAATGTTTTTCAGATTTATATGCTTACTAATTTTGTGTCTATTTGTTCTAATCAAAAGAGAAATGCTAAAATTTAATTGTGTATTTACCTACTGTCTTTTTAGTTATGCTACGTCTTGCTTCATGTAATTCCAGGTTCTATTATTGGGTGCATACATATGTAGAATTGTTACATGTTTTTGTATTGATCCTTTATCATTTTGAACTCTCTTTTTTACTTCTGATAATATTTCTTGTTCTGAAATCTAGTTTTTCTTATGTTAATAAAGCAATTCCAGTTTGCTTATGTTTAATGTTTATATAATCTTTTTTGGTCATTCTTTTTTTTTTTTTAAAGATTTTATTTATTTATTTGACACACACAGAGAGAGAGAGATCACAAGTAGGCAGAGAGGCAGGCAAAGAGAGAGAGGAGGAAACAGGCTCCCTGCTGAGCAGAGCCCAGTGCCTTGCTTGATCTCAGGTCCCTGAGATCACGACCTGAGCCGAAGGCAGAGGCTTTAACTCATTGAGCCACACAGGCACCCATTTTTGGTCATTCTTTTGCTCATAGTCTATCAGCACCTTTATATTTAAAGTGTGTTTTTTGTACACAGCATGTGATTGGGTCTTGCTTTTTGTATCCTGAGTGATACTGTCTTTTTAAAAAATTAGAGTGTTTAGATCATAATAGTTAATGTAATTATCAATGTAAATGGACTTAAATATATCATCTTACTGTCTGTTTTTGTTCCATGTGTTCTTTGCTAAAAATTTTTCCTATTTTTTTCTGTTCACCTTTGCATTAATTGAACATATTTTGCCTCTCCTTTAATCTCCACTTATCAACTATAGCTCAATGTTTTATGTTTTAGTGGTTGATTTAAGCTTTAATATCAATTTAAATTATCACAATATACCTGCAGTAATATGACTTCACATATTAGAAAAATAACTTTTACAACAGTATATTTTCATTTCCCTCCTTTCATCCATTGAGCTATTGTCATCATTAATTTTTTTCTGCATATATTATGAAACTCACAGTACATTGCTATTCATGTATAATGTTTTAGGTGGTCAATTATCTTTTAAATAAATTTCTAAATTAGAATTTTATTTTTTATTTTTTTAAAGATTTTATTTATTTATTTGGGAGAGAGAGAGAGAAAAAGCATGAGAGAGAGAGAAAGAGAGAGAGAGAGAGAGAGAGAGAGCCCAAGCAGGGGGAGGGCAAGAGGAAGAGGGAGAAGCAGATTCCTCTTTGAGCAGGGAGCCTGATGCAGGCTAGATCCCAGGACCCTGGGATCATGACCTGGGCTGAAGGCAGACACTTAACTGATTGAACTACCCAGGCACCTCTAAAATAACATTTTATAATTATCCTTCTATATGCCATTGTTGACTCAATGTATTACTTTAAGAAGGTCCAAGTTTCAACCTGGTATTTTTTTCTCGTTGGTGTCTGAAGTACTTCCTTTAATATTTCTTGTGATGCAGGTTTGCTGGTGACAAATTATCTTAGCTTTTCTCTCTTTCCTTCTTTTGAAGTATTATTTTTGCCTTTGCTATTTTCACTGTATATGGAATGCTGGGTTGACTTTTCTTTTTTCCTAACACAGATTTGCTTAGTTTTTGCTGAGAAGTTTGCAGTTGTTCTTAGATTTGTTCCTTTGTGGGTAATGTGCTTCTTTCTCTGTTTGCTAAGATTTTTCTTTTTATCACCTATTTTTATCCATTTGATTATGGAGTTCTTTTGGTGTTTATCTTGCTTGGATTTTGCCGAACTTTTTGGATCTCTGGATCAATAGTTTTTATCAAATTTGAAAAAAATTTGACCATTATATCTTCATATATTTTTTCTATTCTTATTTTCTTTAGAGACATCAGTTACAGGTATTATAGACCATTTGCTATTAAGCCACAGGTTTTTGAAGTTTGTTCATATTCTTTAATAATTTTTATCTCTGTACATCATTTTGGATGGATTCTATTACTATTTCTTCAGGCCATTATTCTTTACTTCTATAGTGCTTAATCTTTTGTTAATCCCATATTGTGTATTTCTTATTTCAAATATTGTATTTTTTGTTTGTTTAGTTTTTAGAACGAGAGAGTGCATGCACTTGAGCAGGCAGGGGGCAGGGCAGAGGAAGAGGAGAGGGAGAATCTTAAGCAGGCTCCACACCCAGCACATAGCTGGATGTGGGACTCGATCTCACAACCCTGAGATCATGACCTGAGCCAAAATCAAGAGTCAGATGCTTAACTGACTGAGCCACCCAAGTGCCCCATATTTTTTGTTTTTAGAAGTTCCATTATTTCTCTTCCCTTTATATTCACGTTTCCCTTTATATCCCTCGGCATGTGGAACGTGTTTATAGCAGCCGTTTTAACATTGTTGTCTGCTAGTTCTATGATTTCTGTCATTTCTGTGTCTGTTGCAATTGACTAACTACAGATCATGTTTTCCTGCTTCTTTCTAAGTCTAGTGATTTGGGATTATAGGCTAGACATTGTTGTTAACTTTATATTGTTGATTGTTGGATTTTGTTGTATTCATTTAATTTAAGATCACTGTACTTCATGTGACGGGGAGTTGAGTTCCTTCTGGATTTGGTTGATAGTTGAAGTTTGTTTTTAAGCTCTTACAGAATAAAGATATGCATTCATTCTAGGGATAATTTAGTCCTACTTACTAGGGATGGCCCTCTGTGGTCTCTACTAATTTCCCCACAGATTCAACAAGGTCTTTCTGCTTTAGTTAAAAATAACTCATGTAATTACTGGTCCCGTGTAATCTCTAGGGATTGTTATCGTATTTATCCTGAGTAATTTTTCTTCAGTGGAAAGTGGTTGTCTCAAATCCTTATGGGATTTACCGTTTGTATGTTGCAGGTTGTTACTCAGACAAAAACTTAAGAGACCTCCTGTGCAAATACCTGGATCTTTTTGTCTTCATAGCTCTCTCTTCTCTGTAATTCTTTCCTTAAAATTCTAGTTTCTTCAGCTTCTCCAAATTCAGATATCTGTCTCCTCAGCTCAATTTGATGTCCAGGCTGGAAATTGCCTCAATCTAGAAGTCTTGGGCTCCTCTCACTTGTTTGTAATCTCTTAAGGATCATAATCTTTTGTTATTGTTGGATTATGTTTTTTTAAGAAGCTATATTCTCTACTGTTTCGTGTTTTAATTGTTTTATGGAGGGTAATTCCTATCTTTGTACTCCCTCCTGAAGCAAATTGATTTGGAAGTGTCTGAAACAGGTTACTAACCAAACCAATTAAACATTGTGTCTGTTTTGGAAAGCAGGTAGTGTTTTGGAGAGAATATTTTATAGAGGACCCATGGGAGACCAAATGGAGGAAATTGCCAAGGGCATGATACCTCAGAATCAGAGCTGTTTAACTTTATCATGTCATATAACGGTCATTCTGTAATGGACAGCATTTGTTACTTTAAATTTAATGTTGAGCATTAATGATTAAAAAGTAGTATTATACTAATATGTCTTTAAAAATGGTTTATAATAACCAATGGAAAAATACTGTCCCTGGACAAGCCTTTAGTTTGTATTTTGTCTGGTAGTCATCCTTGTTTGACAGAAGAACTGTGAAAATCTTGAGGAATTGCAGGTGAGCAAAAGTTATTAAAGGAGTTACAAATTCANGGATGGGGAAGGAGACAAACCATAAGAGACTTCTAATCTCATAAAACAAACTGAGGGTTACTGGGGGGTGGGAGGGTAGGGATAGGGTGGATGGGTTATGGACATTGGGGAGGGTTTGTGCTTTGGTGAGGGCTGTGAAAGATGTAAGCCTGATGATTCACAGACCTGTACCCCTTGGGCAAATAATAAAAATAAAATTAAAAAATAAATAAATAAATAAAAATAAAAATACACAATAAAAAAAAAGGAGTTACAAATTCATTGTTAGAAAAGATTTTTCATTATTCTTGAGAGTGAAGATATATTACTCAGTGACTATAAATATGGAGATAATCTATAGAAAAGGACAACAAACTCATATAAGGAAGAACAAGAATTACTATGTTTGCTTACATAATGACATACAGACATAAAAACCATGATTATATAGTTTTTGAAAATCATTTAACAGCATTTACCATCATCTCTGTTGAGTTATAGACAGGATCAAAGCAGAAAACTGGGTAATCTGATTCCATCATTTTCTGAAATTATTATACTCTGTAAGTAAATAGCAAGTCTTTCATTGTTAGCTATGTTAAAAACTACCTTTTTACTTTTAAGTTATGACCAAAGTTTTTCTTTTTTCTAAACTATCAGCATGATTATAGTACATGTCACTACATTAAAGGACTATGTTCCTATATTCAGTCCTCTAAATTAGGTCTCTTAAGGTATAGGTTTAGCTTCTATTGCTCTGTTACTACAGTTTATATACACAAGTATATGTCTGTAACTAGATGAATCAGAAGATTTTAAATGAGTAACACATTATCCCCTTTATATCTACTTTGAGTACAGGAAGGGCAACAGCTAGTCTTCTACCCTGCAATCCATAAAACTAAAAAAAAAATGATTCTAGTTGTCCCTTTTGCTATGCTAGCAATACTGTGCTTTTCACAGCATTGTGGTTCAAGGGAATTATTATTTTATTTTTTATTTTTTAAAGATTTTATTTATTTATTTGAGAGAGATAGATAGAACAAGCAGGCAGAACAGCAGGCAGAGGGAGAGGGAGAAGCAGGCTTTCCGCTGAGCAGGGAGCCCAATGTGGGGCTTGATCCCAGGACCTTGAGCCAAAGGCAGCCGCTTAACCGACTGAGTCACCCAGGTGCCCCTTCTTTTATTTATTTTTTTAAAGATTTTAAAATTATTTTTGAGAGAGAGAGAGAGAGTTCATGAGCACAGAGGGAGAGGAAGAAGCAGACCCCTGCTGGGCAGAGAGACCTATGCGGGACTTGATTCCAGGACCCCAGGATCATAACCTGAGCAGAAGGCAGATGCCTAGCCAACTTAGCCACCCAGATGCCCCCAAGGGAACGATTCTATGTCATGCATGCAATACCACCTTTAATTCAAAAGTAATCTCTGCAGTTGTGTTGTCATTCAAGAAAGTATTCACCAATTGGAAATCTATCTTTTTTTTTTTCTTTTGTTAGTTCTGGGGTAGAATTTAGTGATTCATCAGTTGCATGTAACATCCAGTGCTTATTACATCAAGTGCTCTCCTTAGTACCCATTACCCAATTACCCCATCCCTACCCACCCACCCCTCCTCCAGCAACCTTCAGTTTGTTCCCTATTGTCTCTTATGGTTTGTCTCTCTCTCCTTTTTTATCTTATTTTCTTTTTCCTTATCCTCCCCTTTGATCATTTGCTTTTTTTCTTAAACTCCACATATGAGTGAGATCATATGGTATTTGTCTTTCTCTAACTTATTTTGCTTATCATAATATACCCTAGTTCCATCCATGCCATTGCAAATGACAAGATTTCATTCTTTCTGATTGCTGAGTAATATTCCATTGTGTATATACATATGTATACCACATCTTCTTTGTTGATGGACATTGGGGCTCTCTCCATGTTTTGGTATTGTGGACATTGCTGCTATAAACATTGGGGTGCATGTGCCCCTTTGAATCATTATTTTTAATCCTCTGAATAAATACCTAGTAGTGCAATTACTGGGTCATAAGGCAGTTCTATTTTTAGCTTTTTGAGGAACCTCCATACTGTTTTCTAGAGTGGTGGCACCATTTTGTATTCCCGCCAACAATGTAAGAGAGTACCCCTCTCTACATCTTCACAAACATCTGTTCTTCCTGATGTTACATGTTGAAAATCTACTTTTTTAAGTTAAAAAAGTGCCTAAACGCATATTGTGTACCTTAGGTTCTGTCTAAAGACAATCATTTGCATAATTTAGTAATGAAGACCACACAGATTTTTGCCCCATTTCATTGAATAAAACACTTTACTAAACATTCTAAGACTTAATATTGGCATAAAGATTATAAGCACTTGAGACTCTGTGTTCTGCATGTTCCATTGGGGGGAAAAACTAGCTAGAGGAGAAAAAAGGATATAGAAATAGATGAATTAGATAGATAGATAGATAGATAGATGATAGATAGAATGAACAACTGACTCAATTGTAACATGCTCAGTAGCTTATAGTCATTCATGATCTAAATGAAGTAAACATCCAACACACATAGCTAAGTATGTAAACACCCAACAGATTTTTTAGTTGGGTGTTTGGAAACTTTAGGTCTTAAAAGGGCAAAGCTTAAGTGAATCTCCTTTAAAAAGGTTGGAGATACTTATTTCTCAGTGTAACTCTTTTTTTACTCATCTTTATTATTTGCACAAAATATATTTATAGATCAGACATGTGTTCAAGTTTCCAATCTTAAGTCAGATGTTTCATAAAAAAGAAAAGCATGCAGTTTCTTTTTGGGTAGCTGTGCTCACTATAACATCATATTTAGTTTTACATATGGGATGCATCATAAAGTTATACTGTGGAAATTTTTATTTAATGCACTTTGTAATGTCAGCACTCCAGCCCAAGTCTTCATCACCTCACACCTGTATTACTGCAATAATTTCTTCTTTCTCTACTTCTAGTTTCCCCAATCCAGATAAGCTTCCTCAAACATCACTACAATCACTTCTGGCTCATGTTCTAAAACCCAACCCTTGCTGCCAGTTGAACGGTATCCAAATTGTTTTCATTGGAATCCCAATCCCTCTATAATCTGGTCTCACCTTGCCATCCAAATATGTCTCCAGATATTTCTTAATACTGCATTCCCCACTCTAATTAGGCTATCTCCCTTCTGCCTCCACACAGTATGGAGAACTTTGCTGCCTCTGCACTTCTGCTTCTAAGGCTTCTTTAACTTGAAATAACTTGACCTTTCAGCTTTTAACTTCTTTCCTTTCCACCTTTCAAGGACTCTCTTCTATCCTACCTAATGTACGAATCCTTCCTGGATTATGCCTGCCACGTGGATGCTCTCCCGTTCTGACCATCTGCAATACTTACCATCTTTTTGGCACATTTCTCATCCATTATAAGAGGCACTTAAAAAAAAAAAAGCGACTTAATATATTTTAAATGGAATTTATTTTGCAATCAGTGGCATGTCAAAGATTGATTAGAAGTGTTTTTTTCTTTTAATTAGCACACAAAATAATAGTGAGTCTTATATTTTTTCTTAAGAGCTGAAAAAAATCAGTGTATATATTATTACTTATTGTTTTCTAATGGTTTCGTTTGTGTCTAGTGTGTTGACCAGCATTATTATAAATTTAGCTACCATGGGAATCTTTTATTTCTTTCTTTCCATCTTACATCTTTTGAATACCCTATAATTCTAGGTGTATAACTGGGCTGTTTGAATTTGATTAGTGAAATTCTATTTCCATTAAGGTATACTTAATAAATACGAATATGTTTGGTTAAGAAAGTGCTTTTGTGAATAAATTATTAATTTTTCTTTTAATTTAAACTTTTCATTGAAGTATTATATACATACAGAAAAGTGCACATACGCACATTTTCGTAAACTTAGTACACCTGGGTAACCAACACCCAGATTGAGAAACAAAACGTTCGCAGGCTCCCACGAAACCCTTCTTCAGTCCACATTCCACTCACAGGTGTTACTCTTATTCTGTCCTCGAAAAGCATAGATTAGTTTGGCAAATTTTGTCCTTTATATAAATACAGTGGAATAGCACGGGCACTTTAGTGTCTGGCTTCTTTTGTTCAAAAGTGTATTTGTGAGATTCTGCCGGTATTAGTGCCTGTAGATTATTCTCATTCATATGTTGAATTCCATTTTATGAATATACCACAATCTATTTATCCTTTCCGTTGTTGATATATAGTTGGATAATTTCCAGTTTTGATCTAACAGACATAGTACTGCTCCGAACATTCTAGGATGTATCATTTGTTGTGCATATGTATTAATTTCTTTTGGTTAAATATCTAGGAGTGAGAATGCTGGGTTGCAGAATGTAAGTTCACCTTCAGTAGATGCCACCTGTTTCCCATAGTTGATTCAGTTTATACCCAACAATAGTATATAAGAAAACATTTGGTGTTTTCTGTCTTTTTCACTTTAGCCATTCTGGTAGATGTGTATAGTGTCACTGTTATATTTTTGAACCAATAAAAAAATGCTTCCAGCAAAATCTTTGGAGTTTCCCTTAGAAATATGGTGACAATTATTGAATATAAACATGTTAGGTTGAAATATAAGGATTCACATGAAAATCATTACTGAAACTATAAACATTATTCATTTTGGGTATTTATCTATTCAATGTCTATAAGACTAATGAACATTGTTTGGGGGCTGTTTCTGGTGATATATTTCTAGTGACATTTAACTATTATCATCTTTGTCCTTGTGGAAATTTCTTGACCATTTCATTTAGTCTCCAGAATTATGTTTGGTTCTCCTAACTTCTGAGTCAAGGATTAGTTACTCTAATTCCTGGGCATTGGGGACAGTTTAGTTAACATTTTGTTGATTACCTCCTAGGGTTAATATAATCTGTTTTTTTGTTTGTTTGTTTACAAGTGTGTCAGATTAATACCAGCATTATTTATTGGGTAGATAAAGTTAGAAATAAAATGTTTGGGCTGCACTGTTATTTATTATGAATGTATGTTGCAAGTGGAAGCTGCAGTTTGAAATCTGTGCATTAAATTTCTAATGAATTAATACTTCTCATTTATTTTTCATCTGTTCCAAGGTATTTTATGTGGTTAAGGTATTAGCTAATTAGCCTGTGATTCCATTTCTCTATCCTATAATTTCTGAGAGAAACACTGTGGTCATTTTTCTTGCCAATATTGTTTCCTATTCATGTTCAGGCCAAAACATTCGGTTTCTTACTGAATTATAAAGCCATATTTTTTAATTGCACTAAAGCCAAAGATGCTGACTTCAGTATATTTAACTCCAGAGGTCTGTACAGATTGTGTGGCTAATTACCATAAAAATCATTTATGACTTAGGAATGAGAAAGGCGTACTCACTCTATCACAATGTTGCATATTATAAACCAAGGCCTTAGAAAACAACCAAGGAATCAGTGCTATAGTTTTATGAAACCATGGTGAATTTCCAACTATTTCTTTTTGTGGTATAGAAACTCAAAGTGCTGAGTTCAACCAGTCCATGATGGATTGCATGTCAAGAGCCTCTTACTCAAAGAGCACATTGTAAGACATTTCTTACATTATCACTGAGTAACAGATATTTAGTCTTGGGATTTGCCTCTTTCCCTGGGAGGCTGGACACTGATTAGTTCATTACCTATAAATTGCTGCATTTAGTTTGTCTCCTAACCCCAACCTGAAGTATCTTATTATAATCTCATTTAATAGTCGAAAAATCTGCTTCAGGACATGAGGTCTAATTTCTTTTGTATTTTCAAATGTCTATTAGATATGTGGGTGTATAATAAGTTCTCATAATATGTATTGAAATAAGAAGTGTACAAAACTATATGTGGAGTATGATCCTAATTATGTAAATAATAAATAAGCATATGTGTAAGTGCACGCACGCACACACATGTACAAATATGGAATGAAATACCGAAATACTGAGTCATTATTTACAGGCAATACAATAGCGGTGTTATTTTCTTCTTATATGTTTGACTCTTTTCCAATAGCATATGTTACTGTTATGATAAGAAAAAGTTTCAATATAAAACTTGCATACAAAAAATGTAACATACAATTATTTATGTTAGATACAGAAACAGCAGGACTTTTAGAACTGATCCCTCAACACTTTTGGTCAAGTTGAATTTCAGTGTTATGCAATTGATAGAGACCAGGTTTCTTCTAATTGTTTCAATACATAAATCATTTTAATAGTCATGAACAGAGCAGTTTTATAGTCATTCTGTTCTAGTGAAGGAATCCAAAACTAATTAGCTTACCTGCTCTTTGAATTGATAGGTACATTGTAACTTAAGAGTTTTTCCTCATTCTTTATGAAAAGTAGTCATTTATAATTGGTGTAACATTTTGTCTTTGTAGTAAATTTTAAATATACTTTTGTGTTGTTTTAGTTTTCCTTTTTCCTCTTACCAGTTGAAGTGTTCACCTTTTGATGTGATGCCTCTTGAATAATACTTTCCTTTCAAATTTCTGATCATAGTTAAACAGCATCATCATTCTTGTTTCTCAAGCCAGAAATCTGAGTCATTCCAGACCTTCCTTCTTTTTCATGTCTTACATTAAATTGCCACTTAGGTAATGTTGAACTGAAGCTGTCTTTGGCACCTATTTCCTCTTCTTCCTTCCCACTATCTATTGGTTCTTCATTATTTTTTGACTACTTTAGTTTAACTGCCAGGTTGCTCATCCCTCTGCTTGCAGTCTTTGCTGACCCTCCCAATTCATACTTTATATTTTCCCAGTAAGATCCATCTTATGTATAAACTTAGTTGTGATCCTCTCTTTCTAACTTCCTTCTGTGATTTCCACAGATCTTCAGGGTAAGATCTGGCATCTAGCATGGGATGTAAGGACATCTGTGTTCTTCTCAGTCCTTCCCCCCCCCTTTCTCTCTTATCACTTTGTATGCACTCCAGCCACCACACAATTTTGTACCTCTCAGATATGCCATGTTGAACCTTACCTCCATGCCTTCAAACTTGTTTTTCCTTCTGTCCCAAATACTCTCCTTCTGCTTGTTCATTTGACTCCTGCTCATCCTTCAAAACCCATCTCAAGTATGGATGGCCACCGTGCCAGACAAACCCAGATTTAATCTTCTGTGCAACCATACCTGACATATACTTTTATTATTACACCTCTTAGAGTCCTGTTTTTGTTGATTCACACGTTTCTGTTCTCCACTAGACTATGAATCCCGCCATCAAGAGTATTCATTCTTTACTGCTCTTGACTCTCTATACCATGGGATCATGCTTCTGTTCTCTGCCTGGCTTTAAAATATGAAGTCCCTTGGGACCACTGGGTGGCTCAGTCGGTTGGGCTGCTGCCTTCAGCTAAGGCCATGTTCCCAGGGTCCTGGGATCGAGTCCCTTATCAGGCTCCTTGCTCGGCAGGAGCCTGCTTCTCCCTCTATCTCGGCCTGCCACTTTTCCTGCTCTTTCTCTCTCTCTCTCTGACAAATAAATGGATAATCTTTAAAAAAATAAAATAAAAGATAAGGTCCCCATTTTTATATTTAACTCATTTCCTCTCCTCCAATGCATACATTTCACTTTTCCTTTTTATAGATGTTGAAGATTGCAGGACAGTACTCATTCACCCACCCTACCTACTCCTCAGTTAATTCTGTAAAATGGGAAAAATATACAGTTGTTGTTCAGTAAGGATCATAATAGTATTATTTATGGAAAAACTGAATGGGAAATGAGAGAAGAGCCTTCTACTCTTGTTTCATATTTACCTCACAACCAGTCACAGACCTGGTTGACTGGTCTCCAAGCAGAAAAAAATCTGACATTGATGATTGCCATTTGGTTGGTGTAGTAAGTGGGCAGGGACATTGCAATTAATGTGTCCTTCAAAGAATGGGAGCGGAGGCAAGATTACAGTGAAGGTAACAGAACTTAAGTCTAAGGGACTTTGTTTTCCGTGAATCCCTTCCAAGGCTCTGGGAAATGAGCTGAAATGCTTTCACAGAGTTAAAAAGGTGTAGGGGACAGAGTTGCAAAAATAAGATATTTAAACTGTGATTGGTTAAGACTACCATATCCTTCAACTCTGACTTCCCCTTTGACACACATAGGCCCTTGTTTCCAGAGACATTGGGTGATTGTGAGTATTTTTTTTAAATTCATAGCTCTAGGAATGCTATAAGAACCAAGTGTGAAAGTGTATGAAGTTGAGTTTTTAAAGCATCCCAGATTAAAAATGCTTTTTAAAGAATTTAAAAATGCTTTTTGATAAGCAGTGTTAGATTCTCTCTATAGAAAATATTACACATTTTTTTGTTATGGGAATAGACATTCAAGGAATATCAGTCAAAAATGCAGGAAAAGTATAGTCTCTTGTTTGTTAACAGTAACAAAATTGTTATTAATTTCTAGATTTGTCAGATTTTAATCATTGAAATGTACATGTCTTTTTTTTTTGCAGGTAACTATTTTTGTTCCAACTTTTATAGTTGTGACTTTGTATTTTTTTTCTTAAGTGGGACCCCCAAACTGAATAAGCTATAGGCCAAATTTGGGTCATTCCCTAAATTGGAGGTTTCTGGGGAAACATCAATGTTCTGTTATCTTTTGCTGAAGCATCTTTCCATTGCTCCTCAGCCAGAAACCCAGAACTGTCCCGCCCCCTGCTCAAAAACATGAATTTACTAGGGGTGAAACAGAGAGGCTATTTTACCCTAGTTTATGATAGCAAATGACAAATACATGTGTTCTCTAGTTGCTTAAACTCTGGCCTTGCAAAACGAACATAGGCAGGAAGCATACTTTTACCCTTGTGCATCTAGTACAGAGCTACTCTTTGGTAGAATGCTCTACCTAAATGTTTATTGACTTAATATAAAATCCCCTTTCAGGACGTAAGTCAGTTTTATTCTTTCTTCAGTTGTTAATATACTGTGATATTAGGTTTAAAATAAACAAGAGAGAGTATTTAGTCCAAAGACCCTAATAGCCTATGGGTTGGGTGCTTTTTCTTTTTCCTGTTCTCTCCCTTCCCATTATTTCCCCCCCCCCCAAGTGTTGAAATTGTTCTCCTGCCTCTGTCTTACCTTTACTTTGCAATCTATTCTTTTTCAGACTAGAGTACCTATGGTTATCCTGATGGGTCTTTCTCTGACTTAATCCATTGCTTTCATTTACTTCCCAAATTCAGTTCTTGCTTTATTTTTCTCTTTTACCCTTAGGACCTCCTAAGATTTGTACAGTTGTTTCCAATTGACATCTCTGGAGTGATGATTTAGTTGTAGGAGCTAATAAAGTTCTACTGTAATTTAAAAGGGAGACTGAAGATGCTTGGCAAGTGCTGAATATTCACCTATATTATTGCTAACATTACCAGTAAAATCCAGGCTGTCATATAAATTGAAGGGTCCTTGCTAAAGATTAGAGGGAGTCTGGAAAGAGTTAGTGTTACTGAGGTTTTTGTGCATGGTGCCAGATTTTAAAAGCTGTATAATGTTGAAGTTTTACTATATCTATAAAGCATTTCCCAATAATTTTAGTCCACATTGATGGCTCCTCTTCCTGACTGCTTAAAGCACACACTGTTACTGCATTTATGCCTTGTGGAACCTTTGAATAACTGGACTTTTAAAATCCTCCAGTTTGTCTCCTCGCTGAATGTACTTAAAGCTCTACTATATGACATTTGAATATATAAACTTTCTAAAGCTTTGTTTTTAAGTTTGTTATTAATTCTTAAGAGGGTGTTTGGGAATATGGAAAATATGATGAGATCTTGAGAACTTTACTTTTTTTTTTTTTTT
>LNAC01000937.1:194164-206549 GCA_002007465.1 Ailurus styani
GAGCAGAGAGCCCGATGCGGGCCTCGATCCCAGGACCCTGAGATCATGACCTGAGCCGAAAGCAGAGGCTTTAACCCACTGAGCCACCCAGGCGCCCGAGAACTTTACTTTTAAATCAACACATAATTAGAGCAGAGATATTCAAAAGGCCTCTTGTAATGATGTATGGCCCGGGGACAATGAAGCTTGCCTATAACTTGACTGAGTGTTAAAATAGCTAAATAATGTATAAATCAGGATTGGTGCTAATCAACATGACAGCATAGAGACAGTTAAGTCACTAAGGTAAACAGTGTCCACCCAAGCTCTGTCTAAAAATGAGGGATCTTCAGCCATCTGAGTTAGGGGCTATTTGGTCCAAGATGGTTATGATTAGGGAAGAAAAGAACTGTAGTCTATAGCCTATAAGATTTTCGCATCTCATTGAGAAGAGCATTTGGTATTGTGAGGTCAATCAGCCAAATGCTGTCAGGCATTCAATACATCTAAATCATTTCGCCGGCATTTTTCCCAAACTCAACAAGCACGTGACAGTAAGGTGGATTCACAGTTTGGGTGTGGGCGGGATGCCATTCTGAACCAGGGCATGACTTGAAAATTGCATAGAGTCAAAGTCGTGCTTGAGATCCATTCAGTCACTTCTAAGGTACTAGGACACAGGCCCTTAGAAGCTCAAAATCGAATTTATTATTTTTCTCTGTCTCTCCCCTTCTCTCTCCTTTCCTCCTTCCTCCCTCCTCCTCTCTCTTTTCTTCCCTGGGTCATTTGGAATCTAAGATTTCTTTCAAAGGTAGGAATATGAGGGATGATGGGCACCCTATATTATAAATCTTACAATGGTTAGTAGCATGAGATTTAGGGTTCTTTGCCTTTTTTTGGAATCTTATATCTTGTATTTACTGGCAATGTGTTACATAGTATAAAATGTAAATATTTAGAGATTATGGGAAACATTTAATATAGTAAAATTTGTAAAGTTCTTAGTATAGTGCTTAGCATATAAGTGCTTTTTTTAAATATTTTTTTTAGCATATAAGTGCTTTTTAAATGGTAGCCATCACAAAATACATACATACATACATACACATATAAAATGGTAGCCATCAAAACAACCACATAGGTATGATTTGGAGCCCAAAATAAGTCTGCCTCTATAAGACAATAGAGAAGTCATGTGGTCATAAAGTGTTCTGATTCCTCCTTGTAAATATGTGAGTTGGTATTATCAGTGTTGGGCGTTCAGTATATGTATGTCTGCCCCAAAGAAGTAAGTTCTCTACCCCAAATTGATTTAGTCTCAGTTGAAATTAGGTTCCTGAACTTAAGAAAGAGATCTTAGACCCAAGTAAATTCTTCTTAGGAATGAATTCTGTATTTGGTGGTTTCTTTTTCTATTTTTTTTTTTTTAAAGATCTTGCTAATTTTCATTAGGTGTTTGTTGTAAGGGTCTAATAGGATTTTTACATGTCAAGTAGAAACTAGATGATCTTGCATTTTAGCTTTCTTCTAGTAAAATGGCGGTGGGAGCAAGATCAACTACTGTTCTTAGTTCTTATAAATTAAAATTTGCTGTAGTATTTGGGAATACTTTAGCTCATAGTCTCTTTTTTTAGTTATTTAATGACTATTAAAAAAACACTTGAAAAGAGCTGGTAGCCCATTTATGAAATACAAAATTTCTTTGCCGTATGAATTATTTCATGCACTAATTTATCTAGTTTAACTAAGAATTTCAAATACTTCAAAAAAATTTTTTTTGTTTAGTAATGTAAAAGACTGCTCTGTAGAAGAGACTGTACCTCTGTAAAGTTGTTTTTAAAAACTCTCCTCCTGGGTGGCTCAGTCAGTTAAGCAGCTGCCTTCGGCTCAGGTCATGATCCCAGGGTCCTGGGATCGAGTTCCGCATCGGGCTCCCTGCTTGGTGGAGAGCCTGCTTCTCCCTCTCCCTCTGCCTGCCACTCTGCCTACTTGTGCTATCTCTCTGTCAAATAAATAAATAAAATATAAAAAAAAAATTCTCCTCTTATCTCACTTTGAGAATCTGGCTAAACTATGAATCCTCCCCCCATGTGTTATGTCCACATACTTATATAATTCTGCATCTATTCAAGTGAAAGGCTAACTTTAATAGTACTCAAGTATCTCTTTAATTAGGGTGATTTTGTTACTCAAAAAGAGCCTGGAGTAAGTTTGGACTTTTTCCTGCTTTGGTGTAGCTAGGAGTGAGACCACAACTAGTCTATGTATATAGGCATACATGCATTTATGTGTGTATGTATGTATCGATACAGCATGTCTATATACAAAAGCATGTAATTATGTACTTATGTATTTTCATAATTTCTTTAGCTTTAATAACTAGAAAGAGTTGTAATGAGAGAATTGAATTCAGTGAGACTTTTCCATTCTAAAATAGATAGGTATTTAGTAGAGAGGAAAAAAAAAAAAAAAGAAACAAACAAACCAAAAGACCCAGGCAAACACAAATGGATTCAATGGGAGACATGAATGAGAAAAAAATCAATCTTTTATTTTTTTATTTTTTTAGCTTTGCTGAGGTATAATAGAGAAAACTGTAGGATATTTAAAGTGTAAATTGTGATGACATGATATACATAAAGATTGTGAAAAGACTGACATCCAACAACTCACAAATTTATCTTTTAAAAAATTATTATTATTATTATATATTATTTTTTGGTGAGAACATTTAAGTTCTACTCTTTTAGTAAATTTCAATTATATAATACAGTATTATCAGCATGGTATGAATCCTTTAGAATCTAAAAAAAAAAAAAAAGAACCAAACACACACTCATAAAAGTGGAGAGTAGAAGAGTGGTTTCCAGGGCTGGAGAGTGTGGAAACTAGGGAGAGGTTGGTAAACAGATACACACCTTCAGCTAGAAAATGAATAAGGTCTGCGGGTCTAATGTATAAAAGTCAATCTTTTATATTTTTATTATTTTAAAGTGTATTTTCTGGCAAACTAAATTTCCTCAGTCATTTGTAACACATTGAAGTTGTGACACATAAGAATTTTATGAAGATAAATTAATGAAATATACTTTGACATTTTAAAATAACCAGCAGGAATGATTTCACCCTTCAAAAATGTCTGAAGTGTGCTCTTATTTTTTCAGCTGTTGCACATTAGAGAACTTCCAGCATGTTGAAGGTGTGGTAGTTTTACACACATTTTAGGTGTTCATAGAGTTCAAAGTTGAGGGTCGCTTTTGTCATCAGCCCTCTGTAGCGTCCCCACTGAACCCAAACTTCCTAGTGCTGTATCCATTGTGAACCCTCCCCCAACCCATATTCATTGTATGACTTGGGCAAAATTCTCATTCCACCAGAAAGTCTTTAAAAAAAAAAATCCAACAACCTTATAATACAAATTGTTCCTTATTTTTCATACCTTTAGCACAAGCATTGTATAGACCTGTCCTATGAATCACCAATCACACTTGTTTATGAGCCCCTACTGTAAGAAAAGCTCATTGTACAATTTTCCAAATAAAGTAAGTATTAGAAAAATAATACAAATGGGTATTATCAGCAAAAGACCTTTTCAGGAGGTCTCAAAGGGTGACTTCTCAAAGTGATTTGCTAAAATTTGCAAACTGTGAAATTGGGTTGGTCAGCATTCTGTGAGTGGACCCATCCTCAGGAAGAGACTCGCATCAGCCGAACTCACAGCAGTGTTGTATAAAATCAGAATGCCAACTCATTCATCTGTGACGAGAAACCTAATTGCCATAAGTCTAGAACACTGGTATTGACACAGCTAGTGCATTCACTCCCTGCAGGCACATATACAAGGGGGGGCAGATTATCATCTGAAGGTTTCCTGGAATCAGAACAGGGGGAAATTTGTTCCAGGACTCTATTCCAAGCCATTATGTATGGATATCTAAGCTTCTTATCACAGGATGATGTATTTCCTCCTTTGTTTAAGTTTTTAGTGAGAAGGAGCTGCAAGGAAAATGTCATGACTTTAAATTCCATGATATTTTCTATCTGGATCTCTCAACTGAACTCCAGTTCCATATATCCGACCACCTCTTTTGTACTTCCACCTGGATGTCTAATAAATAGATGTCTTAAATTTAGTAGGCCCACGCTGAGAGCTTCCACATCTTGCTCATTCCACCACCCCATTAAATCAACTCTCTGCAGTCTTCCCAGTCTCAGTTAATGGCAACAGAGAGGTATCCTCCTCAATCCCCAAGTCCAGTCTTCAGGAAACTTTGTCAAGACCGACTTCGGTAAGCATCCAGACCTGGTCACATGTCATTGCCCCACTGCCACAACCCTGTTCTGGATCGTCTGTCACCCAGATTATTGCAATGTTCGTATCTGATCTCCTTGCTTCTTTTTTTTTTTTAAATTATTATTATTTTTTATTTTTTTCAGTGTTCCAAGATGATCTCTTTGCTTCTGTCCTTGAATCCCCTAGAGTCTAATTTCAACACAGAGGCTGGAGAGATCTTTTTAACACACGTCCTATCATGAAACTCCTGAGCTATCAAGGCTCAGCTCGAATCTGTTGTCCAAACACAAGAATATGTAGGCTCACAGTACTATATAATTACTCTTGAAAGTGAGTTTACATGACCACATGCTTGTTGTATAACTGGGAGTTCTCTGAATTAATGTCTATGCAGAATATAACATTGCTTAAAGGGAAACTAATAAAATGTGCTCTTTTGAAGCTTACATGTATTATTAATACTCAACGATCATAAGAGCAATTGTTTAGATTTCAGACCAACCAAGATTTGTTTTTCAAGGAAGATTTTTTGACTGAGGTTGTCTACTGTGACATGGAGATATTAGATAAACAGACCAACTTGTAGTAAGTTTTATTATTGTTTTCCCTCGGACAGTGCGTCTCTTTATTGCCTGCATCCAGGGTGACTGCTGACATTGCCAGTTTGTAGTATACGCTTGGCTTGGACTTTATCCTGGATGTAACTGAGAATCATTAAAACTTTTTGAGTAGGAAAGTGCATCGCAGCTTGGGACTATACATTGAGCGTTTGTATTCTCATCTTGCTTATTTATTACTAGAAAGTAAGAGCTAGTTAATTTGTTTTTAATGTCTGTCCCATTTCTCCAACTAGGTTCTCATGTCTTATAAGGCAGGAAATGTGTTTCTATTTCTTTGGTATTCTTTATAATATCCTGTACTATCCTTTATGTTCAGTAGATGCTCAATAACTATTTGGTGACTCTAAGAATATTCCAAATTATGGGCTCCATGCTATACTGCACAGTTCAAATAAACTTGGACCTGTGGGGAGGAAAGGCTATCCTGGTTAAGAGAGTCCTAGGATCATCTCTCTCTTTGCCAGAGCAGAGCTAATGAAGCCTGCCTCTGCTATTACATAGGGTCTACCACAAAAATGTAGCAAGTCTTTCTCACATCAAATACAGTGTAGATTTAAAGACTTTAATATTTTTATATAATTTAATTCTTGATAATTTGTTGCCCAGTGGTGACAAAAACATACAGCTAATGAGATCACTATTTTGCTTGCCCCTTCTCATTAAAAACACCTGCACAGATTTTTGTTTTTCATTAGCTTTATTTCTGATTTATTCTTGAAAACTGCCATTTTTTTCTTTATTATACTTCAGAAATGTACAAGATTACTGGGATCAAAAGACCAGCCCTGATTCTTTCTAGTTGTGTGACTGGGATCTATGCATCCATTTTTTCTTTTCATCTATAAAATGGATATAACCATACCTGTGTTGAAGAGTTGTTATAGAGTTGTTGCATCTGGCATGTATGTAATAAACATTGTAAAAGTTCTTGCTGTTATTAGTAGTAATGTTACACCAGTCTTTTTTAGAATAGGTTCTGATTATTAGATGGGTACATTTACACCTAACTCAGCCTTTTATGTTGCTCTTGCTTTATTGAATTCATTTTCTAACTTTCTACCATTTCTGAACTTGAAAATCTGCATCCAGTGCTACTGAAAAGCATACATCTTGGCATTTAAATAGGAAAAAACTGACTTAATTTTAGAGATTTCTCCATTGCATTTTTAAATCCCAAGCTAACTACCCAAATAAAGAAAAACTAAATGGAGCCTGGTCCTCTCATTTAAGACCACACATGCAAGTTTATACCCTATTCAGCTTCAATGTTGAAAATTCAGTGCTGAGAGTTTGTCACAAATGAATACAGAGCCCAAATGCTATTTTTCACACACTCTTAACTCTAAAGGTACAGATCTGATATACAATTAATTTCTCCTTCACTTTCTACCTCCCTCTTTCCCCCTTTCTCTCTTTCTCACAAATATTTATTAGGAATTTACTATATCCCATGCACTATATTAGCTTCAGGAGATATAGTAGTGAACATGTCTCCCATGGTCTGTGCTGTCTCTCATGGGACTAGGAGTTTAGTAGGGAAGACAAACGATAAACAACAACTACAAAAATACAAATATATGTATAATTTAATTACAAATTGTGTCTAACACCTTACCATTTTTCCATTTTTCCAATGAATGGAGAAAAATGTTCTGGGGAAATCCATTCGTATATAATTAATTATGTTAAAAATATTCTTCCAAATTGAATAAAAAAGAATAAAATACCTAGGAATAAATGTAACCAAGGAGGTAAAAGAACTGTACACTAAAAACTCTAAGACTTTGATGAAATTACACATAGATAAAATGGGCACAGGATCTGAATAGACATTTTCCCAAAGAAGACATACAGGTCGGGCGCCTGGGTGGCTCAGTGGGTTAAAGCCTCTGCTTTCGGCTCAGGTCATGATCTCAGGGTCCTGGGATCGAGGCCCACATCGGGCTCTCTGCTCAGCAGGGAGCCTGCTTCCCCCTCTCTCTCCGCCTGCCTGTCTGCCTACTTGTAATCTCTCTCTGTCAAAATAAATAAAATCTTAAAAAAAAAAAAAAAAAAAGAAGACATACAGGTCAACAGGTATATAGAAAGATGTCCAACATCAATAATCACCAGGGAAATGCAAATCAAAACCACTATGAGATTCTACCTCACAGCTGTTAGAATGGCTCTTACCAAAAAGACGAGAAATGACAAGATCTGGAGAAAAGGGAACCATTGCGCACCTTGGGGGAAATGTAAACTGATGTAGCCCCTATGGAAAATAGTATGGAGATTCCTCAAAAAATGAAAAGTAGAACTATTACATGATCTATTGATTCCACTTCTGAGTTTTTATCCAAAGAAAATGAAAACAATAACTTGAAAAGATGTATGCACCTCCATGTTCATTACTATATTATTTTAGTAATATATTTTAGTAAAATTTAGTAAATTATTTTACTATATTATATTATTTCAATACATGAAAGCAACCTGAGTTTTTATTGACAGATGAATGAATAAAGAAGATGTGGTATATATGTACTTGGGAATATTTTTCAGCCATAAAAAGAAGGAAATATTGCCATTTGTGACAACATGGATAGACCTCCAAGGCCATATTTCATACACAAAATGAAATAAGTCAGACAGAAGAAGACAAATACTGCATGATCTCACTTATATGAGAAATCTACAACAAAACCAAAACAAAAACAAAAACTTAACTCATAGCTACAGAGAATAGACTGGTGGTTGTCAAATGTGGAGGATGGTAGAGGGGTGAGAGACATGGGTGAAGGGGGTCAAAAGGGACAAACTTTTAGTTATAAATTAAGTAAGTCTTGGGGATGTAATCATGAATAAGACTGTAGTGTATAATTGAGAGTTGCTAAAAATAGTGATTCTTAAAAGTTCTCATCAATGTATTCTGGTTTTGTGCTTTGAAACAATACTTGCATCTCATTCCAGAGTGGAATGGACGTGAACTTACTTTTAGATACTGACCGTTACATAGGATGCAAAATATTTAAACCAAGAGAGTATCTTCAGGAACACAGGGAATTATATAAAATATAATTATTGAGCTAGAATCCATCTGGTTTAAAAGGAACAAGAACTCTTTCAAATGTCGGTTTCCTCATCTGTAAAATAAAGGAGCCGTGTTAGACGGTCTCAAAGCCCCTTTGAGTTATAAATGGATATATCATTAGAGAAACATTTTTGCATTAAAATTGTTAATGTATAATTAGTGGTTCCCTAGTGGTCTGAAACTGTCTTTATGTTAGTAAAAATGCACTAATCCAAAGATTCTCACATTATTCTAGTTCTGTTCCATTTGTCATTAAAACAGAAAATCATTTCCAGTCTCAGGAGGACATTTCTCATTGTTAGACAATTAAGGATTTTTTCTTATATGTAATAATGTAAGAGGCCAGAAACTTCGCTAATGGTGATAATGTAGCTTGCAGTGATCTACTTGTATTCATATGCTGGTAAAAGCTATATTTTCTAACAAAATGGATTACATCTGTTTTCAATTTGATTTTTTCTTATGAGAATAAAAAAGTGATTTTCAAGAAGTCTGTACTGTATCTTTCACAAGTAATGTTATGATACATCATAATTCCCTTTGTGAAAGCCTCGTAAATGTTGATGAATTGGAAATGGGATTGAGTAAACCCAAAAGTGCTTATATTCCATACCATTTGAACACACTTGCCTTAGGAAAGTGCAACAAAATTAGAAAGTCTTCCATTTTTATAAGAATGCCTAAAACTTAGTGATTTCTATGCATACCTAATAGACAATGGATAGATATCCAGTGATACGTTATAACCTCTCTGTATTGAGTTTGAAGGAAAGATATATTTGAGGAGCTACCCAGAGATATACTATGCATTTAAAGAGGATGAAAAAAAAAAGGATGTGTAAAAAATTTCTTCCGTTTCTGTTGCATTTCACTGTTAAACTTGAGGTACTATGCAATTCTTATTTTCTTTCTTTTTTATTTTAAAGATTTTATTTATTTATTTATTTGACACAGAGAGAGAGATCACAAGTAGGCAGAGAGGCAGGCAGAGAGAGAGGAAGAAGCAGACTCCCAGCTGAGCAGGGAGCCCGATGCGGGCCTCGATCCCAGGACCCTGAGAGCATGACCTGAGCCAAAGGCAGAGGCTTTAACCCACTGAGCCACCCAGGCGCCCCCAATTCTTATTTTCTAATTCTTTTTCTCCTGTTCAATTGAGAATTATTTATAGCCACAATCTGTGTCTTGCCCTTAAAACAAGTGTTCTATTCATTTATCCAATTTTTTCTTGTCCTCTGCCCTCTTTTGTCTCTATGCCAGACATTATCTTCAAACTTTATTATTAGTCAAATTTGTCAGTTGCTTTCTGAGACAAGTCAATCTTTTCCATTTCCTTGAGTTAGGCAGACATGTTCTATGTATAAGAAATAAAAACTTCAACACTCTTAAAATGTGTTTATTTGTGGTTAAATATTACAATACGTCTAATTTCTGTAGCCATATGGACAGATTTGATGAATAGATGATCCGTACATTTCTATTCAACCAGGAACACTGAGAACCCATTTTTCAAATAAGGCATCTGCTTCTTTAGACAATTATGTTGATATATGCTTCATTTCATATGTAAAATTCCAGGTGCCTTATAAGGTTAAAATTTGAGGTAATATATCATTTCATTTTAGAGGTAATTAATTGTAATGAACTTGGTTTTTCTATTTAATTTGTCTGTGACATCACTGTAAGGTGTTTTTTTTTTTGTTTTTGTTGTTTTGTTTTGTAAAATACACTTGAGTGTATTAGTCCTCTGCTTTGACACCTTCAGTAATTTTTCACTGGAGTGTTTAGGATAAAATCCAAAGATCATATTCTGACTTGCTGACAATACATAGTCTGCCCCTGATACAAGCTTCCAACTTCATCTTCTGCTCCTCCTTGTTCTGAACACTGAAGTAGCCACTTGGCTTCAATCATGTTCGCAACATATTTGGGAAACTTCTGTTTTTGTGTATTTTTTCAGGTCTTCTCTTCTACCTGGAATGACTTTGCCTTTCTTTTTTAATTTACAGAATTATTATTTGACTTTCATGCATGATTTTTTTCACTTGGCCTATGAAGCCATTGTTGAAATATTCTTTTAGGGGAAGAGAAGGGAATTGAGGTATAGTGGGAGGGAAACCTGAATATGTACTATGTGACAACTATTTGATAGGCACTTTACATAGGTTATTTCAATAAGGGATCCCCGTTTCATGAATTCCCATAATAGTCTTTCATTTAAGAAGACATCATTATTATCATCATTATGACCAACTTCATGTACATTAGTGCATATCCCACTTTCATCATGTGTAGAGCATGCCACTTGGTATTGGGTATACCAAGATGAAAGACATGTGGGTGGTTTTTGACCCTAAAGAAAATACAGGAAGATTTATTAAAAATAAAATAATGTATAAAACATGCAAAAAACTTAGTGAACACTAGTCCAGAGAAGAAGAGTGCTTACTAAATATTGATTAAAATACTTGATCAAGCACCTGGTAAAGTACCTTGAACCATAAACCTTTGTTTTATGAATGAATATAATTGCCTTACCATTGTTATTTACGTGATAATATGTGTTAGCCACTTTCCTCATCCTTGAGGACAAATATCAAGGGATAGTTTTTATGGAGAGTGAAGTTATTGCACAGTATTTGTTGTTTCATTAATTGATTTGTGACTACTGCTATTGTAATTTAAAAATGTTTTTGTTTATTTTGAATAGACTATAGCTTAATATTCAGCTCTTTAGTGTTTTATAAATAACTACAAGGAAAATTATTCATAATAGGATATAATCTTGAAAGATGTATGAACGAGAGAAAGATCAGAGGCAGAGTAAAGATTATCGTGATTTAGAATTAATTGTACTAAGTTCGACTAAGCAGTACCTATCCAGACATGCACTATTTGTTTAAGGAGAAATTGCATTTGCTGTTGCAGAACACTTCTGAGAACTGGAAGTCTTCCTTGTTCACAGTGAGGCATTAACACGTTTTTATAATCCAATTTCTTAATATTTTCCCAAAGACTAGTTTTCAGAATACACTACTTAAATTGGTTCTAATCTGAAATATTTTTCTATGATTAAAAAAACGCAGGGGTCATTTTTCCCATTGTTTTTGGTACTTTTATTTTATCATAAAAAATGAATATTTTGCTGGCATTGCAATTATGTTTCAATATTTAATATACTACTATATATTATATATTCTGTATATTATTACAATATACTATATCCCAATAATTCATAGACCCAATATATTGAAATTGGATTAGATAGTTTGCTAATTATCTTTTAAAAATAGGATATTGAAAGGAATCCAAAAAGAGAATGGAGGGAAAAGGGGTCTCGCAATATTGGCCGTACCATGTTCTTTTTATAGGTTCTTTTCATTTCTTTTGAAAAATGTGAAACATCTGTAATACCTCTGCATATTTCAACGAACTGGCTTTTGGACACCATAATCTCATTTTGAATATGTTATTTCAAGTAGAAATCCTGACACTTGAGCATGGGTTAAGGTAGCATTTTATTCTGAATCTACTACAATAACTGGGTGTAGGAAAACGTTGCTCTTCGCTATGATGAAAAGAAACCTCACACCAAAACAGGAAGTGCCTGATTCATGTGACTCACTAAAGGAAAATACTGCGTCTCGGAGTCGTGGCTGAATAAGACTATAAATGTTCCTGATATCACTCACACTTCTTCTTTTCTCTTACAGGTGTTAAAATGGGTAGAGGAGGCAGTGCAGTCCTCTAAAGTTCACCTCTTATCAACAGATCATTTGGAACAAGCTGTAAACACTTGGAAAATTCCTTTTGATCCCAGCCTAAAAGAGGTTACTGTGTCTTTGAGTGGCCCTTCTCCAGGGATTGAAATTCGTAATCCTTTAGGTGAGGTATATCAAATATCATATAATAAAATACAAAAATCATAAAAGGTAAAAGTTTTTTGTGCCCTTATTTATGTCAGGTTAATGCTAACTTTATGAATAATTCACTAAATGCAAAAGTGACTAGGAAAGATGTTTAAAAAAATGAAACTTTAAGTTTTAATTATTAATTGAATTAACATGAGATTCAAAAAAACTGAAAATCCTAATTTTAAACAGATACTAACTTAATTGTAGCTAAACTACTCAAAAGAAAATAGTTTTAATTTAAGCCTGAAATTATATTTCCCTAATTTATGTATGAGGAAATATTTCATGGGAACATATTCTGTAAAATGCAATATTTTATGTATTTTTTAAATTTTTAAAATTTTGTGTATTTTTAATGAATGACATGAAAAGCCTCCTTTTAAAATAACTGCCTAGTTCATTTTCTTTTTTTAGAAGATTTTATTTATTTGACAGAGAGAGAGTGATCCAGCGAGATAGCACAAGCAGGGGGAGGGGCTGAGGGAGACGGGGAGCGGGGGGGGGGGGGGGG